>JAGKTI010041838.1:0-10192 GCA_018397915.1 Birgus latro
CTCAAGGAAATTCAAGGAAAGGGCAAGAAATATTAATAATTCTAGGTAGTGCGGCAAGGTGGAGGAGTCTAGGAGAGTGGATGGGGTGGACGAAGGAGTGGATGACCGAGAATGAGGCTGAGGACAAGGCAGGGAAGTGTAAGGTGTAAAAAAGTGGAGGAGTTTTTGAAGAAGGAGAAGGATACCAAGAATGCTGAGATGAGTAGGTTTATGAGAGAATGATTACGGTGGATTGAAGGAGGAGGAGAAGATGACCGAGAACGAGGTTGAGGACAAGGTAGGGAAGTATAATTAAAGAGCGAAAAAACCACCACCACCACCACCACCACCACCACCACATCTTACAGAATTAACAAGTTGCTTCGAGAAACGGAAAACAGGACGAGAGAAAAGGACAGAAAAACAAAGAAACAAACAAACAAATATTAGCAACACAACGCCACCCTCCGCCATATTCGTCTTTCCCGCCAAATTCAAATCAGGTGAGGCCGAATTCGCGCCGAACTCACCCTCACCAACAGGAAGTTCGAACTGGTCTATTTAAGCCACCTCTTTTTGTCTTTGTTTTTCGCTTTCGGCTACTTCCTTATCCGGCTTCCAGGGCCAAGGTGAGCTGTCGCGCCGGATGCTGTATCGCCACTCAAAAACATTTTAAAAGCGACAAACTTTTTTTCGTAGGTGGTGGCCGAGTGGTTAAGGAGGCCGCCTGCTGTTTGAAAAGACGTGTGTTCGATCCCAGGCTTGAGTAGGAAGTGTTTAAAGGATGGAATATCGTTCGTCTTCCACATTTAAAAATACCCACGCTGAAACCAGTACACCAGATCTGAATGAGAGCCCTAGCATGTATTCAATATGGACGGTGGGTGTTGGTGCCGAGGAGGTGACATGTAAAGGTGGATGAGTGTGTAAGGGTCAGGAGGATGTTTATGGTAATAGATAGATAGGAACGAAGAATGAAAAATGAGGGATGGGGTGATGTGTGAGGCTAGGGAGGCTGTGTGGAGATAGATAGAGATAGATAGAATGGAACATGAGGGGGATAATGTGTATAGTTTAGCGAGATAGATTTAAGGATAGGGAGGCTGTGTATGGAGAGAGAGAGAGAGAGAGAGAGAGAGAGAGAGAGAGAGAGAGAGAGAGATGCCCTACATGAGCCCTCACTAACCTTTCCGTCTGACATCCACCCTTCACATCGACCCTTGACCTGTTGACCTTTCACACCCTTGACCTCTATTGTCTTATGCCCTTGTCTCCCACTGACCCCTTTTATTATCATTATTATTATTATTTTTTTTTATCGTTATTATTATTATTATTATTATTATTATTATTATTATGATATGCCACATTTTATAGTGTTCTCGCTCGCTTCGCTCGCTTAAAAAAAAAAATCATCTGAAGGTAGGAAGAATCACACAGAAAACCTTTCCTTCAAGTCGTTGGTAACCCCGATGTGTGGGGCTGCGTGGACCCGTCAACCACAGGTAAATAGCTGGTGCTGTGGGTGCCATGACAGATACTCGTACAATACATCTATCTGACCCCCCTTGCGATAGATAGCACTTCACCAGGGTTGGATCAGGGGCCTTCCCACGGCGAGGTACGGAGAAATATGAGGAGTTTTGGCTCCCTGATGGACGCCGCAGCTGCTTCGCACCACCCAGGGTCCACAGCGTCACCACGTGCAGGCTCGCGTCACCTTCCCTTCCTGGCAGTGAAAGGCCGCGCCACCTGCCGTCAGCGACCTTCAGGGGTGTGTGTGTGTGGCGAGGGAGCATTACGGGGTGGAGAGGTGTTTGATAGGGCGTGGCAAACACCAGGCGGCAGGTGGCGCCAAAACACTGTGTGGCAACCACGGCACAGGCCAGGCGCTGCGGCTGGGTGGGGGGGGGGAGGAAAAGAAGGGGGAGAAGGGGGGGGGGGGGGGGGGGGGGGGGGAGGAAAAGAAGGATGAGAAGGAAAAGGAGGAGGTGGTGGAGGAGAAGGAAGAGGAGGAGGAGAAAGAAGAGGAGGAGGAGGAGTGCAATAATAATAGTCATAATAATGATAATAATCATAATAGTACCAAACATCATAATAAAATGATTATTATCAGTATTATTTTAGTAACAGTAGTAGTAATAGCAGTGGTAGCAGCAGCAGCAGCAGCAGTAGTAGTAGTGGTAGTAGTAGTAGTAGTACTGATCATGATAATAATAATAACAATAATAATAATTACATAATAAGAGAGAAGTGGTTTTGGAAGTATAAATATTATCACCATCATTACTCTTTTCATTATTGTTACTCTTATTATTATTTGTAGTAGTAGTAGTTGTAGTAGTAGTAATAGTAGTAGTAGTAGTAGTAATATCATCATCACAGCAACAACACCTACTGCTACTACTACCACCTAACCCTCTCACGGTGGGCACAACTCTCGCTTCTGTCTCGGCTAACTCCATACGATTTTATTCAGCTGAGTGGGTCATAGGAGCCTGAGTGTCGATACTGGTACTACTGGCCCCTAACACCTTCTTCTAAGAGATTTATTTTGCTTACTACGCCTTACCGTCGATCCTGTGTTATTCAAATCCTTCTGATATCTCCATACTCTGCATAAATTACGTACAAAAGGATATTAACCAGCCATAGCCAAAAATAAATCGTAGAGGACGAGGAGTTAGGGAGCGCTCTCATCGGTTAAGGAAGGTCCCTAACACCTGTTCCTTAGCTTATGTATGAAGAACAGGAGATACAAGAACAGTCTGCAGTCTCATTTCCTTGTCTTCCCTACAGAAATAAACAACAGATCATGAAATATTTCCTCACGCATCCAAGACTTAATTTTACTAAGAAAACAACATATGTGGGAAGATTCTACACTGTTTTACCAGTCTGTACTATGGCAGTAATAATTATGGTAGAAAATCGACCGTAATTATGTTTGTGTATCCTACTTTAGGTCGTGGCGGAGGTAAATTAAGATTCTTTTGCAGTATTTTAGCATATATAGAAGAGGTAGGGATGAATTTTTCCGTTTGGAGCAGGCTGACGCGTTTGAATTCACGCGCGTATTCAAATAACGGCTTAACACATTCAAAATTCTATCACTCACGCCCTTATATATCATTTTGTGCCTTCTTGTTTATTTTGTAACATAAAGAATTGATGTACAAGTTTAATATTTGGATTTTATAGCTTCTAAAACGTTTTGGATCTCATATTATTCTGCGCAGGTGTAGGTTGACGTCACGGAGAGAAGGAGGAACGAGCAAGGCAAGATGGCGGTTAGGGTGGACTGCGAATTTACGATTTTCGAACATTTTTTACCTTTTAAGACAAGACCACTGCCGACGTAAGCCTTCCTGTCAGTCCACGAGGATTTAGTGAAGCGCAACGAATGCCTGGGCCTCCAAAATACCCCCTGAGTTATTCTGCAGGACATTCAAAATAACGGACGCTTGGGATGCACACACCTCACCAGGACAGGTATTTAATAGGATTTCCTCTTAATTAGTTGCATTTTGTGAATATTTACGTACTGAGTGTAGCGTAATAAGGTACTGGATAAATGATGGACTAGCTTAGGCCTTAGGACAGGCTTTTGATATTTCCGGATTTAAATACATGACGCTGATATTTCTTCCATCACTTATTATGAATTGGTATTTTTATTGAATATTTGCATAGACTAGGATATTTTGGTACAGTGTAATTAAGTAAGAAAGGGAACCCTATTGATTATAAGTGCAGCAGCAGCAGCCCCACTAACCTAGGTTATATGCATTAATTCTGTAACCGTTTTGACAGGCTTTAAAGATAGAGTTTTGCAGCGGAAATTTATAAAAGAAAAGTTGCATAGAATAATAGGCAGTAAATGGAGACCTGTTGGTTTTTCTTGGCATGAGTTTCCTGAAAAAAATACGTAATTATGCCTCTGTGAAGCTGTTTCTTCCCATCTTCCTCGGGGAGAGGTGGCGGGAACCCTTGGCTGCAACAGTGCATCTGCAGTACATGTCTGACTGTATCTGTGAATCTAGGCAGTGTGTGTGTTACTAAAACTGGACAAGATTTCAGTGACAGCTGGGTGATTGCAAGTGGGTCGCTGGCAGGCCTGTTTCAGTTTCATGTCGATTGTAATGTTCTAAAGGGGTGGTTTGACCCTTAATTGTTTCCATTTGTTACATTCTATGGAGTGCATTTGGAATTTTCCTGTGTCTGCAGGAGCGACCTGACATGGCTGCAATACTCTCGTTACAGTACTGTACATGGGGCTTCGTATGAGGTACTGAGTGCATTTTTGTAGCATATTTGTATTGCTGACTCAAAGGCTGTATTTTAAAGATACCAGCTATACAACCTCACCAGTATTACCCACAGCGTGGCAAGTTGCCACCCGCCATGTCCGACTTTAAGATTGATTTGTTTCTAGAGTCAGTCCGTCACTGATCAACTGTCCCCACTTACCTAATTCATTTAACCTAACCTTAATAACCAGAGCAATTTGGGAACAAAGGAGTGGTAGATTCGCAACAAGCCATTGCCCTCTGGATGCCACCACCAGCATCAACCAACCTAACTTGTTGGTTTTTAGTAACAAGTGTTATTTCTGCAGAGTTAGGGTGTCATAATTGAATTATACTATTATGAAAGATTATCCCTGTCATTAGAGAGACACTGCCAATTTTATTTTGGTTTATCAGTTGTAAAGTTTTCATCATTTGTTAATGGGAGCTGTCCTGCAATTTGTCCAAACAGCTAACATGGTTACCATTTCTGTGTGTCATTTTTAGTTACACTTATCTTGTGCTCTAACCGAATATTCTGTGTACGGTAAAAATTTAAAAATATTGGTATTTACCTAATTTGAGTACTCACCACAGCAACAGACCTCCTAGCAAGCTGTTTCCTTCTGTCTGTTTGTCATTCAGCTTGCAGAAATAGTCAGCCCTTTGGATACTCAGGGTAGCGGTGCAAAAGTCACCCGCTCGTTACTGGATGATGCAGGCTGCGTTGAACCCAATTTCACCCGCCCATTACTGAACAACGCAAGCAGCGTCCAACAAAATCGCCCCTTGATGGAAAGAAAAAACATTGTAAATTAGCACATAATTTATGTTTGCCGAACGTTTTTATCAACACCATGAGCAAGTACAACTATTTGGGATTATGAGAATAAAAAATCAGGCAGATAGAGGCATAAATATAGGCAGGGGAAAAAATAATTTTGCAACAACTTTGGCCTTGCAAAACACCGCTCCTGCACTGCAGCTCGATCTTAAGATAATTTCCTTTTGTGGTACTTAAAACTAACCTGAATTTTCCTACAGTAAATGTTTATATACCAAAATGTAGCTAATGAAATTTCCTAAAACTCTTTCTCTGTAACAATTACCACAAAAAATGTTTCTATGAGGAAACACAAAGGGAAAAAAACGTAGGCTAAATTAGGGCATAATTTATATTTGCCAAATGTTTTTATCAACACCATAAGCAAGTACAACTATTCGAGATTATGAGGAATAAAAGCCACAGAGATGGAAGCAAATATAAGGGTTTGAGGATAAAATGTTTAAGAAGTACCCCGAGCACAGACATGGGGGGTTCTCCCAGCACTTGGCTTAGGCCGAGCTGGCCCACATCCTGAGTACTTGCCTGCGGTTGGACGCAGCCTGCGTCGTCTGGTAACAAAAAGGGTTAACGATAGCAGTTTTTTGCCCAGTGTAATGCTGGCTCAATGGAACCCTACTGTAGTCTTCCACCCCAAGTGGCTCTGCTTGGCTTGTTTTTATCTGTGACAATAGCCAGCAGCTCAGTGAGTGGTCAATGTTCTTCTTCTGCCAACCTAACTTGTTGGTTTTTAGTATCAAGTGTTATTTCTGCAGAGTTAGGGTGTCATACCTGAATTATACAATTATGAAAGATTATGCCTGTCATGAAAGAGGCACTGACAGTTTTATTTGTTTATCAGTTGTTATATTGCCATCATTTGTCAGTGCAAACTGCAGGAGCACTGCTGCAGTTTGTCCAGACAGCTAACATGGTTACTATTTTCATGTGTCATTTTTAGTTGTGCTGTAATGAAATATTTTATTCACATTAAAAAAAATAAAAACTGATATTTACCTAATTTGAGTACATTACTCACCACAGCAACAGACTCCTAGCAAGCTGTATCTTTCCATCTGTTCATCATTCAGCTTGCATATTAGCAGTGTTCTGCCCAGTGTAATGCAGGCTTAATGGAACCTTAGTCTTCCACCCAAAGTGGTTCAACTTGGCTTGTTTTTACGTGTAACAATAGCCAGCAGATCAGTGAGTGGCCAGTGTTCTTCTTCTGCCACTTCTGGCAGATTTGTTAAAAGGGGGACATTGGAGACAAGAAAGTGGTACCATGTAAGGTAATTTGACATGGAGAATCCAAATCTGTTGTCAGCTGACACTTGAGGTGGCGCCATCCCGCGACAACTTTAGTAAAAGTGGTTAATTAAACCTGTTGAGTCCTAATGTCCCAGAGCAATTCTACTTTTGTTATCACATGGCAGCATCTCTCATGGGAGGTTGTGCTGCTTCTGCCTAGTATCATGTTGCAATATTGTATGTGAATAAAAATGCATGATGAATTAGTGAACAGAGATCAATTTTCTACAAACATTGAATTTGGGGATTTTGTTTTATCAGTCAGTACATCTTGCTTGATATTCACCTGGCATTTCTTCTCTGAAAAAGGGTACAGTATCGTCATCATTAAACCAAAACAGAATTGAAGTGTCCAGTGAAGTATAATATGAGAGGTTATTTGGTATCTGCCCATTGAAATATGAGAGAAGTCACCATGGTGTTACACTTAAACAGAGTAAGTTGTAACTGCCATATACAGTATTAGTCAATGATTTGCTTTCATTTTTCATGTTTAGAATAGGTTGTTGTTGGTGCATAACCCTGGTCTATCTGGCTGAACAAACTCCATTGATCTCAGATAAGTAGCTGCGATGAATTTTTAGGATTTCACCCAGCTAATGGACACAAAAAATATTGCACTCTTTACTCAGCTTAAGCAGTTACAGTACAAGCACTTTCTTTTTCATAAGCATCTGCTGCCAGTGCTATTTTAAGTACTTAGTAAATAATGAGTTGGGGAGATTCTCCAGTTCCCATCTCTGTTTTCGATTGCGTCTTCAAGTGAGCTCTCGTGACCTAACTGCCTAACCTGATCAACTTTTAACACAGATGCGATAACAGACAGAATTAGAAGCTGCACATCACCTCTCTCCACTCCCTGTGTACTGTACAATGCTAAGTACTTTTAACTGTATTTAGTCAACAGTATAATAAGTGATAGTTTTCAGCAGTGTGCCAATGAAATGTCCTGTATTCAATTTCCTTCGTGTTATATGAAAGGGAGTACAGTACTGGCTAATTTCCCAAAATCATTTTATTTACCGTCATGACTCCAGATAAGTTGTTGGTATATTATTCTGGTTACCTCTAAATGATTTTATATCTCTATACTACTAAAATTCCCATACTGTTTGTACCCTCAAATTAGGCAAAATAGTGCATTACAGCACAACAGTTTTTTATTGCACTCATGGTACAGCACCAAAAATGTGCTAACTTAAAGAATTCATAACAAAACCAGGTGCAGTCAGTCTCTGGTTTCCAAAAATGTTAACCCATACCCTGGTAGTGACATAGATCTACGTCCTCTTTAAAAGCGCCGGTGACGTACATGTATGCCCTGCAACATTGAAAAGTTATTGCAAGGAGCCAAAGTAAAATGGAAGGTACTATCATATCTTGCTAACTTGAGACATTTCTTTGTTACACTTATAACACTGATTTAGGAGCATGGGAGGTGAGTGAGTCTTCACAGGCTCACAACTGCACTGCTTTGCTCTGTTACCTTGAAGATTTCAGAGGTGGAGTGGCACCAACCTGACTCAATTCAGTCTACTTTCCGGCTTTGGTGATTACTTTTATTAGTGCCAGGGATCTTATAGTGTTGTATTAAGACCACCCACCCCCCCCAAAAAAAAAAAAAAAGTTAACAAGCTCACAGATGCTTTGCTCTCTCAGTAACCTTGAAGATTTCAGAAAGTGGCACCAACTTTCCGGCTTTAGTGATTAATTTTATTTGTGCCAGGGATCTTATATTAATGTATTAAGTCCATTTAGCCAGAAAAAAATAAATCCAAAATTGGCTGGCATTGAGGGGTATCAGTCTTTTTTGCCCAGCACGGTACGGGTTAATACTAACAAACGTCCATATGTTATATTACACAGTAAATGTGGTTGGGCATTTCTGTGGAGTTTCATGTTTCTGGATAGAGAGACTGACTGACTGACATGGTGGTGCAAACACATGAGAAAACATGGAAACCTACTCGCTTCCAACAGTTTTATTAATTTTTGTCCTTTCATTTATATTTTTCCTTGATATTTTCTGAAAATTTTAGCCAGTTATCAGACAGGAAAAATTATATATAGTCTTTAACCCAGTCACTATGAGATGGTTGTCAGTAAATAAACAGAATCATCTGGTATGAGCCAAAACAAATGGTCCTAGGGGTGAGTGCGTTATTAACAGCCTGCAGCCGTTTGACCCATATGTTTCTCACACTTTATTCTTCCCCACAGGTAATTGGGTGGCTGGGTGAAGGTGCAGTGGTGGCAGGTGGATCAGATTTGAAGTTAGAAGCAGAATGGTGATGGATGGAATATTTGGAGCCAGAGTGACATACTCCTGACCTCTGAAGATACCTGATGGCCAGGTTAATATTAGCATGAGTGTTTACGTTTCTGTCTATTCATATACAGTAGCCTAAGTAATAATTCAGATGTGCTGTTGGTGGACACACATTTCTGTGGTTTGAAAGCTGTAGATGTGTTACAGTACTTAGTCATATTAACAGTTGCAGGATTTTGTGCATAAATTATTGTATAAAAGTGAAAGTGGAATGGTAAATATTGTTATGTACTATAGATGCACATGACAGGGATTGATGTACGTTTGTAGACAAGTGGTTCATCATAGAATGTGGTGGTGGTCAGTCTCACATTCTGAATTGAGTCAACCTTCAGTACAACACAGAGACTAGATTTGACATTGTAGTGAACCACATGTCAGATCTAATACTTTATGTTACCTTTGATATATGAAGACAGTGCAGCTTTTTATGTTGTGGGGTACAGTGTTGCATGTGACAATAGTTCACCCACCATGCCACTTATGCTTTACACTTAGGGCATGTTCATGAGGTTCCTCCCTGATGTGTTGTATCACAGAGCACCATCTATGCATAGAGAAAGTATCTGTTGGCAGAGGAAAAGAGAAAAAAATAATTGGATCGTTTCGTTTCGTTTTTTGAAGGCTGCAACATGCTTGCATGCGTCGGCCTTTTTGGATTGGATTTTTACGAGAAGTAAATGTCATAGTGTGCTTGTGAAGTTTAGATCTGTGTATTTGTGTAAGCTCTTTGATGGTAGTGACCGTAGCTGTTACGCTGCCAGGATTAATTACTACTCTTCAGTATGGTGACATTTTTAAAATTAAGATAGTTTTATGTAGGCAAAAAACTTTATGGAGGGGTAGTACCATGTGTGTCCTTCACTAAGCCCTCCATTTTTAGGGTACTCACTCTGAAAATTTAAAAAAAATAACTAACCATATCAGCAAAAGTAAAATAAATCACCATATTCATGGGGTTAGCCAGCCATTATCACTGCCCTAAGCTGAGGAAAAATAGTCTGGTAGCAGCAAGAGTAATGTTAAACTGAATGGGATGGATCAGGAAATTATTCTGATCATTTGGCCCATTGGTTTCCCACGTCATATTTACCCACAGCTGATTGGGTGGTTGTGGTGGTGGTGATGATTGATGATATGATAATTGTTGATGATTCTCACTGCTGATATTTATTTGCAGGTGATTGGGTGGCTGAGTGTGCAGGTATAGAGCTGATTGGTGGAGGTGCAGCAACAGAAGAGTGGTGGAGTATCAGTAGCCGGTGTTGCAGATTTGTTCCCATGGCAACCACATGATGGGTTAGTGCTCATGTCATTCCAGGATTATTGTAGCATTAATTTTATCGTATCATAAGGAGGATGTAAGGGAGTATTTCTAAGTGTACAGGCCATACTTATTAAACTAGTAACTGTTCAGAGGCATCACTCTTGGTTTTTATTTATTTATTTCATTATTAAAAT
>JAGKTI010041839.1:0-10192 GCA_018397915.1 Birgus latro
GCCCCACACAGAGGTGCGGGGCTAGGGGCTGGGGCCGAAGAGAGCCAGCAGGTGGGCCCGGCGCCGGTTCTGGAGAGTTCCCACTGAGGCCCCACCAACAGGTAGGTCATGCCCTGGAGTTATGGGTGGGCTTCGGGGTGTCTGGGGACTTGGGGTACTGGAACTCGGGGTGGTTGGACTGTGGCAACGGTTGGAGGGCAGCGGCGCCATCAGGGCCGTCTCACGGGAACCTCGGGCTGGGGGAGTCACAGACAGGACCTGTCGCCGGCTGCTCTGCCTACAGGAACTCTGCCTCGGCTGCTGCTGCTGCTGCTGCCTTTTTTTTTTATGCAAGAAAGAAGGAACCAAGGGCCATGGGCCCGCATACTGTTCCTTCCAAGAAAAAGTAAAAACAATACAAAAGAGAGCCAAATTCAAGATCCATTCATTTCTAGATGCCTGGACACACTGCATTTGAAAGATTGGAGATCATAGGAAGCAGGGAATTCAGACAGAGGGAGACAGTTACAGAGTTGACCAGTTGCATAAATGAAGGACTGGGAGTAACGGTTAACTCTTGCATTAGAGAGTTGGACAGAAAAGGGATGAGAGTTTGTTGCTAGACGGGTACTACGTGCCCGTCATAGAAGTGGAGGGATGCAAGCAGACAGTTCAGAGGAACAGTGACCATTGAAGTAGCGGTAGAAGAGAGATAAAGAAGCAACAGTGCGGCGAAGAGACAAAGGTTGAAGGGAATCAGTAAGAGGAGGAGAGTTAATGAGACGAAAAGCCTTTGACTCCACCCTATTGAGAAGAACCGCATGTGGGGAGCCTTCCCACACATGAGAGTTGTACTCCATACATGGGCGAATAAAACCCGTGTACAAGGTCAACATCTGTGCAGGGGTAAAGAAAGCTCGGAGTCGGCCCAGCACACCTAATCTCTTGGAAGCAGATTTCACAAGAGATGTAATATGTTCTCTCCAAGACAAATCCCGAGAGAAGGAAACCCCTAGCATGTTCAAGGATGATGCAGGACCGAGCTGGACATTATTAAACATTAGTGGGTAATCCTGAGGAAGATTTTGTCGAGTTGATAAGTGTAAGAACTGAGTTTTTGATGCATTAAAAATAACAAGATTATTTTTACCCCAATCAGAGATATGAGCCAAGTCAGACAGTAGGTGTGCCATAGCCTCATCCCTTGTTTGCTGAAGTAACTGCTGAGATGGACGTTGCGGAAATCGAATGGAAAGGTGAAGGGTGGAATCATCAGCATATGAGTTGATAGGGTTAGATGTACAGCTTAGAAGGTCATTGATGAATAAAAGAAAGAGAGTTGGTGATAGGACAGAGCCCTGAGGAACACCACTGTTGATAGGTCTAGGAGAAGAACGATGGCCGTCTACAACAGCAGCTATAGAACGACCAGAAAGGAAGCTAGAGATGAAGGCACAGATAGAAGGATAGAAACAGTAAGAGGGCAGTTTGGAAATCAAAGATTTATGCCAGACTCGATCGAAAGCCTTTGAGATGTCAAGTGCAATGGCAAAGCTTTTGCCAAAGTCCCAAAAGGAGGATGACCAGGAGTCTGAAAGGTAGGTGAGAAGATCGCCAGTGGAGCGTCCCTGACGGAACCCATACTGACGATCAGAAAGAAGGTTGTGACAGGAAAGATGCTTTAAAATTTTTCTGTTAAGAACTGATTCGAAAACTTTTGATACACAGGATGTTAAAGCAATTGGACGATAGTTAGAGGGTTGGGAATGGTCACCCTTCTTTGGGACTGGCTGAATGAGAGCAAACTTCCAGCAAGAAGGAAAGGTACAAGTTGAGAGACAAAGGCGAAAGAGTTTACCTAGGCAGGGTGTAAGCACAGAAGCACAGTTCTTGAGGACAACAGGAGGGACTCCATCAGGCCCATATGCCTTGTTAATACTGAGGCCAGTGATGGCAGAAAATACATCAGCTGAAGAAATTTTAATGTCAGGCATGAAGTCTGAGGGGGGAAGTGATGGAGGAACAGCACCTGAATCGTCTAAGGTAGAATTGGAGGAGAAAGTCTGAGCAAAGAGATCTGCTTTATCAGTAGAAGAAATAGCTACAGAGCCATCAGAGTAGAAAAGAGGAGGGAAGGGTGATGAGGTAAAGTTGTTAGAAAGGTTTTTGGCAAGGTGCCAAAAGGAGCGAGAAGAATTCGAGTTGGAGAGTTGGGAACATTTAGCACGGATGAAATTATTTTTAGCAGAGCAAAGAACAGATTTAGCACGATTCCGGGCAGAAATATATAAAAGGTGTGATTCAGGGGTGGGTTACTCCGGTACGTTTTAAAGGCCCTCTCTCTGTTGCGGACAACATTAGAACAAGCGTGATTAAACCAAGGCTTTCCTGCATTAGTTAGAGGATATGAAAAAGGAATGTATGCTTCCATGCCTGAGAGAATAACCTCCGTAATGCGCAGGGCACACTCAGACGGCTCCCGGCCATGGAAGCAATAATCATTCCAAGGAAAATCAAAGAAGTACCGCCTGAGGGCCTCCCAATCTGCAGCTCCAAAGTGCCACAGGCGGCGTTTCTTTGGAGGGTCCACAGGCTGTACTGGAGCAATAGGACAGGTTAAGGTAATAAGGTTATGATCGGAGGAGCCCAACGGAGAGAAAAGATTAACAGTGTAAGCAGAAGGATTAGTTGTTAGGAAAAGGTCAAGTATGTTGGAACTCTCTCCAAGGCGGTCAGGGATACGGGTAGGGTGCTGTACAAGCTGCTCTAGGTCATTAAGGATAGAAAAGATGTAGGCTTGTTCACCAGGTGGATCAGTGAAAGGAGAGGAGAGCCAAAGGTGGTGGTGAACATTGAAATCTCCTGTTCAGAGAAAGGAGAAATGGATAGAATGTGTTCCATCGTAGAAGTAAGATAGTCAAAGAATTTTTGATAGTCAGTAGAATTAGGAGATAAGTAAACAGCACAGATATATTTAGTCAGAGAATGACAGGAGAGCCGAAGCCAGAGAGTAGAGAATTCAGAAGAATCAAGTTCAGGAACACGAGAGCAAGACAGATCGCTGCGTACATATACACAACAGCCACCTTTGGCTTTGAAATGAGAATAGAGAAAGTAGGAGGATACAGAAAAGGGTTTGCTGTCAGTTGTCTCAGACAGCTGAGTCTCAGAAAGAAAGAGAAGGTAAGGTTTAGAGGAGAAGAGGTGGTGCTCAACAGAGCGAAAGTTAGAGGAAAGGCCGCGAATGTTACAGAAATGAAGAAGGAGTGAGTCAGACAGTGGTTCCAGGCAGCTCCGAGAGTCGTCACTGGGAGAGGGGCGGATGGTGGGGACATTTATGGTCCCCCCCTTTGGGGACTCCGAGGCACGGTTATCATTAGCCATTTTTTTGGATTTTTTTGAAAAGGAAGTGTAGTGTGTAGCGTGTATGTAGTTTGGTGTTGACAGTTAGAGAAACTTGTATTGGAGAGCATGCTGGTCTACTCTCTGTGTTACTGAGACACTGAGAAAGTTCAGCAAAGGGGGATCGTCAGGAACAAGTCCTGAGGGCTGATGAAACGGGAGCTCCAGCTCTCCCTGTCATCAGCTTTCCATCCTCCTTGGGAGTACTGCCCTGCTCGACTGGTGCCAGAGTCTCCCCGCCTGCATAGGCAGTGTTGAAGGAAACCAAGGCCTTGGGTAAGGCCTTGCCATGGTTCTGGGAAAGGGTCTGCCCCAGTCTTGCCTCCTGCAGGGGAGGGAGTGCATCCCGCCCAGCCACAGGAAACAGGGTGGGCCAGGCAAGGGACTTCCCCGTTGGAAGCTATCCTAGCAGCAGAGGGTGAGGATCAGACTGTGGCCAACTCTGCCTCCCCCATGCGACTAGTGGCCTGCACGGCGGTTCCTCTGTCCTGTTGGACCCCAAGGAAAATGTGATTTGAGGCTCGCTCTACACTGTCTCCACGAAGGGCTTCCCCCTCAGGAGCTATCCTGAGAGCAGAGGGTGAGGAGAGGACTGTGGCCAACTCTGCCTCGTGCCCGACGAGGCTAGAGGCCGATGTCACGGTCATACAGGAGACAGCAGCGACAGTACGACTAGTGGCTGGTACTGTAGGGCTGCGAGAATGTAGCAGAGGGATGGACGCTGGCCTGTCCTACCTCATTCCCAGCATGATAGTGGCCTGTGCTGCTGCGCTACTCTGGGGGGATCGACTGCAGGTCACAGACGGCTTGAGGCCTGTCCCACCCGACCGATACGACTTATGGCCTGTATCTCGGCCCTGCAGCGGGATGGCAACTGGGGAACGGACTGTGGCCGGTTCTGCCTCTTTCCCGGTATGGACAATGGCCGATACCACGGCGTTGCATAGAGTTGTCAAGACAACTCCATCCCTTACCTGGTGAGTGGAATTTCAGTTGGAGACTAGGCGCCGTTGACTGTTACCTTCCTGGGACGTCGGCTGGGAACAAGAGGGGCGCCGGGGAGGGATACAGGTGAGCCGTTCCTGCTCCAAGCCACTTGGTGTAGGTGGCGGACCCCCAGTAGTCCTTCGGGGGCTGGGGGTGTTGGCATCGTCTGCAGCGGTGTCGGTGTTGTCTGCAGCCCTTACCCCTTACTCCTGTATTTCACCACCCTCCCCTGTGAAAAAGTCATGACCCCGTGACTGGAGGTGGTACAGGTCGGTGCTGTGAGTTTGGTGGAAGGGCGTGAGGTGGTGTAGGAAGGCGGTCCAGTGGTGGGTAGGAACACTGGGCTGCAGGTGGTTGGTGTAGGTGATCTGGAGAGTGGAAGGGTGGTGCACCTGCTGGAGGAGTTGCAGTAGGTGGTGTTTGTTCCGGACGCGGTGGTGTCGTCCGAGAGAGGGGATCCATATTATCCTCTTGATACGCATGGGGTGGTGGTTCTGAGGAGAATGCTGGCTAAGGGCAGCTTGGGTCAGTTTATATTGCCAGGGGAGCGTGGAGGTGGTGTTCCCCTGGGAGTGAGGGAGGAAGGAATCTTCCACTTGGCCTGATGAATAGGGAGGGTTATAGAGATGGTGTTATGGGGCGGTGTGGATGGTTGACTGGTGGAAGGTGAAGGGGTAGGTGTGGGCATAGGGAGGTAGCGGGCTGGTGGGCATGAGATGTGCCTGGAATGGGTGGTTGTGGTAGTTAGACATGGGGTGGGCAGTGATGGAGAGTGGAGTGGGGGAGCAGGGGTGTGCAGAGTTTGCAGTGGTGAGGTGCAGTTGGCTGCGGGGGTTGGTGAGGCGGGTGTTCTGTCAGGTGCAGGAAGCGGGGTGGTAGGTGTGGAAATCACTGGTGGGGAGGGTTCACAACGTGGTGTGGACGGCGTTGTAGGCACGGGGGAAGTTGGTGGTGGTGCGGGGGAGGAGCAGGGTAGTGGTGGGGTTGGTGGGGTGCGTGTGGGTGACGCAGGTGTGGGGCAAGGGGAGGAAGTGGTGGAAACCGGTGGGGATGGGGTTGGGGAGGAGGAGTAGGGGAATGGTTCCCCGTGGGGAGCCGTGAGCAGCTGGCCGGGTTGGGGAGCTGGGGAGGGAGGGGTTGGAGGGGAGGATTCCCGGTAGGGCGGACGTGACGGTTTCTGTAAGTGCGGAAGGTTCCGTCACGGTTTATGGTGACTTGATAGGGGTTGGGGACTCGGGTGACGGTATAGGGCCCCGTGAAACTGGGGGCAATGTTGCTGGGGGTGGGGAGGTGCGTGACAAAAACTTTGTCACCTGGCCTGTAGGGGTTTGAGGGTGGAGAATTGGCTTGCATATCTTGGTAGGTGTGAAGGTGTTGCAGCCGCCACTTCAGGTGCTGTAGGGGGTCGGAGGTTGGGGAGTGGGCGGGGGGCTGAATGTGCTGTCGGAGAGGCAGGAGGAGTGGGGCCTCATCGAAGATCCGCTCGTGAGGGGCGATGCCGTTGTCACAGGGACAGGTGTTGATTCCCAACTGGATGATTTTAACGTAGGCAGGCCAGTCTTGGTCTTGGGTGGCTTGGATGCAGGTCCTGATTTGGTTTAAGAGGGTTTGGTGGCTCCTCTCGCACACCTCATTGCCTTGAGGCCAGTATGGGGAAGAGTGGGAGATGGCAAAACCGAATAAGGTGGAAAGTTCCTCCCATATTTGTCCAGTGAACTCTGGGCCATTATCAGAGTGAATGGGCTGGGGGACGCCAAAACAGGGGGAGACTTGGTGCACGAGGGCATTGGCTATGGTGATGGTGGTGTGCCCCTTGGCCGGACAAGTGATCAAGAATTTTGAGTAGACATCGACGAACATAATGATGTATTTGTAGCCGGATCGAGGTGGTAGGGGACCGACAATGTCAACAGACAATAGCTGCCAGGGTTTATGAGCAGTAATCTTCCCGGCAGGACCTGCAGAACGGGTGATGTCCTTTCCCAGGCAGCATGCTCGACAAGTCTGGGTGACACGCTGGGTGAGAGTGGTGGAGTTGGGGGCCAAGTAAAGGTAATTGAAAACCTGGGTTAGCTTTTTCACACCCAGATGGATCCTGTTGTCCGAGTGTAGGTGGGTGAGGACGTCCATTGCGGAGTCTGGGACCAGGACTAGGTGGCCTAAAGGTGTAAAGAGCTGATCCCCTTGGAGATGAAGTTTGGTAAACAAGTGTTGGGGGATCCAGGGTGGCTGATCCTTGTCCTGCCAGCACCAGATCAGATCAGGCTGAGGTAGGAGGGACTGCACAGGTAGGCGGGAGAGGGCGTCGGCATTGGTATGTAGTTTCCCAGGTCGGTAGGCGATCTCGTAGTCAAATTCTTCCAGTGCCTTGCGCCAGTGGATGAGCTTTGCGTTCTGAGTGGCCGATTGTCAGAGCCACTGAAGGGACTGGTTATCTGTAATCACAGTGACCCGGGTGCCTGATAGGTAGGCCTTGAAGTGGTCAAGGGCCCAGATGATCCCCAGACTCTTGCGCTTGGTAGCGGCATAATTTCGCTCCGCTTGATTGACAGTGCCGCTGGCGCAAGTGATGATGTGTTCGCGCCCTTCCTGGACTTGTGCCAGGATGGCGCCTATTGCCACCAGAGAGACGTCGGTGTACAATCTAATGGGGAGGTCGTAGTTAGGGAAAGCGACGATGGGGGCCGAGATGAGTTTTTCCTTCAAGGTGTTGAAAGCGGTTATTCTGTTGTCGCTCCAGATGAATGGCTCGCCCTTCTTGGTGTGGTTGTGGAGGGGTTTTTGCAATATCTGCAAACCCCTTTATGAACCACTGGTAGTACGAGGCGAGCCCCAAAAAGGCGCGGACTTGGTGGACATCTTGCAGGAGGGGCTGGTTATCTATGGCCCGTAGTTTGTCAGGATCCAGAGAAATGCCTCCCCCAGAAACAATGTGCCCTTAAAGGGTGACAGAGCAGGTGGCCAAGACACATTTAGAGGGCTTGAGTTTCAGCCCCGCCTGGCATATTCATTGGAACTCTTGTTGGAGGCGGTGAAGGTGATCGCCCCAAGCCTTGCTAAATTGATGACGTCATCGAGATATGCCAGGCAGACTTCCCAGGTTAGGCTGCTGAGTACGGACTCCATTAGGCTGGAGAAGGTGGCCAGGGCGTTGCATAACTCGAAGGGGAGAACATTAAATTGATCATGTTTCCCATTGCTGGTTGAGAAGGCCATGTTCCCTTGATCTTGGGGGTGCACGGGGACCTGCCAGTGTCCCTGACTGGAGATCCAGTGTGGAGAACCAGGTGGAGCCGTGGTGAAGGGAGTCCAGGGAGTTGTCTATGAGGGGGAGGGGGGGTGGCATCCTTGATGGTCATGTCATTCTGGCGGCAATAATTGACGCAGAATTGTAGGGTGCCATCCTTCTTTCGGACCAGGATGATGGGAGAAGACCAGGGGCTGGTGGAGGGCGTGATGATGCCATCGTCCAACATTTCTCGGACTTGCCTGTCTTCTGCTCATTGGTGTGAGTTTTTCCAGTAGGATGGTTGTTGAATGGGGGACCCGGTGGTGTGGATTTCATGGGCCAAATATGTCGTGTGCCCTAAGTCTGCAGGCCTCGTGGAAAAAAGGTCTTGATATTCGAGGAGTAGGTGATGAAGAGTTTCGGCTTGGTGGGGGTACAGGTGGTCGGGTAAGGGAGGGAGGGGGGGAGTGGTTTGAATTTAGAGAGGGGTGGACACAAGGCTCAGCTTCTTGCCGATAAGGAGTCCTCTTGGCAAGGTGAGCGGTGTAGTCACCAAATTTGCAACTTCAACAGCGCTGAGGTGTGGTGGGAGGAAGGTCGGCAGTATCAGGCAGGAGGAGAGGGGCCCCGTGGGAATGTTTGGAGAGAAAAGGGAATGGATCCCCGCGGGTTTGTTGATCTGCAGCCAAGCCTCATGGTGGGGGGGGATGGTGAGGGTAACTGCAATGGTCGCGGGGAAAGTGGGGCAGGGAGAAGAGGGGGGGGCCTCATGGGGGGGTCGAGCTCGGGGATGGGAGGGGGTTTGGTGCACGTGCAGAGGGCTAGGGGCTGGCGGGGAGGCGGGTGGAAATGGAGTCGCCTCCCGTGGCAGTCAATATGGGTGTGTAACTTCTGGAGGAGGTCCAAACCCAAGTTGCCATCATAGGCACGGCAGGAAGAGTCGAAAATGATGAAACAGTGGTAGGTGCAAGCTTCTTGGTGGGTCTCGGCTTTTAGGGCCCGAGTTTCCCCACAGATAGGCAAGGAGCCTTCCCCCACGTCTACGAGGCAGGCTGAGGTGGGGAGAAGGGGGCCGAAAGCCGTTCTGTGGCGGGAGTAGAAGTGTGTGTAGAGACAGGACCTGGCAGCTCCCGTTTCCACCAGAAGTCTTGTCTTGACCCCCTGGAGTTTCATCTTATCGTAGACCGGGGGTCAGTAGTTTCTAGAGGTGGCCTCTGCCACCGTGGGGAAGTGCGAAGGCGGCCCTAAAAAATCCAGCATCATCTCAAGGGCATTGTCGACTTCTGCATCGCCTTCTTAAGGGTCGCGGTCGTTTCTTTGACGAGGGGAGGATCGGGGTCTGTGGTGTTTTCATCCACTGCTGACACTCGGTGGCGCCCCTGTGGGTTGGTTTTTCTCCTGTGCACCGCCTTTAGCTGCTCACGTGTCATGTAGAGGGCAGCGGCTGCTACAGGCTGGATTGATGGTGATAAGGTTTGTGTCTTCTTTCAGTGGCAGCTGTTTCTTGGTAGGGTGAGCTTTGGGAGGGGCAGGAGCAGGGGCAGATCATGTTGGGGCTGGCTGGCGTTGGGGCATTAGTGGGGGTGGCCTCGTGTTGGAATCTATGGACGACCCTGATGTGTTGTGTGGTGGGGCGTGCTGTGAGGAGGTGATGGATGAGCTGGACATCTTGGTCCAAATCTCCTGACGGGTCGTGGATAGTGAAATGCTCTTTCACTGTGCCCGGAAGAATTCTCAGGAGAGTGTTAAACAAATGTTGGTCCCGGGTGTTTATATCGGCATCCGGGTACGCGGCGGTGATGAGCCGCCTTGATTGGATCAATGTGTTGTCCAAATTACAGTCATATTTCAAGGAGTCGAGTTGTGACATTGCGACAACTTTTCCTAGAGAAGGGGTAATGACCTCTGTTACTATTTTTACAGATCTAGCCTATGTGAGATCTGGGACTATTTTCGGTGCTACATTAGATACCGGCTTTCCTATGTGAGGTAGAGTGACAGCTACTTTCTGCCTGTCATTATCGAACCCGATGTCAAGTAGTGGCTTGACCATATCCAAGTACATAGTGATGTCTCAATGTTCTGGGTCGATTTATGGTAGGGGCACATGTGGTTTAGCTGCCATTTTCACAAAGTTTTCCCAGTCCTTTTTACCACCGTCTGGGTCAAGAACCACTGCTAGCCACCAGTGTTATGCTACGTATTTGAGGGTCGACTACTCGCCCCTAGATACGTATGCGAGAGGAGATGTGTTTACCTGTCGCGTCTCTGAGGGCTGACTTCTCGTCCCTTCAAACACGCAGACCTACAGCAGATTCTTTTTCAAGACCGGGTCAGCATTTCTAAGGAAAGGACTGGGCACAAAAACAAGGCAGTAAACTCTTACACACATGTTCTGTAAATATCTTCCCAGAGACAAATAAGACTACACTAAATACAATAGATTCTGGGTTGGCCGGAGACGGGTTAGCACAAGGTTTTGCTAAATCACAGTATGTCTCTCTACCGGCTTAGGGAAAGTATGGTAGTATAAACCCAGTAATTATGACACTTCTATTACACTGGTATCTCGGACACAGAAAATACACTTATTAC
>JAGKTI010041840.1:0-10192 GCA_018397915.1 Birgus latro
GCCCCACACAGAGGTGCGGGGCTAGGGGCTGGGGCCGAAGAGAGCCAGCAGGTGGGCCCGGCGCCGGTTCTGGAGAGTTCCCACTGAGGCCCCACCAACAGGTAGGTCATGCCCTGGAGTTATGGGTGGGCTTCGGGGTGTCTGGGGACTTGGGGTACTGGAACTCGGGGTGGTTGGACTGTGGCAACGGTTGGAGGGCAGCGGCGCCATCAGGGCCGTCTCACGGGAACCTCGGGCTGGGGGAGTCACAGACAGGACCTGTCGCCGGCTGCTCTGCCTACAGGAACTCTGCCTCGGCTGCTGCTGCTGCTGCTGCCTTTTTTTTTTATGCAAGAAAGAAGGAACCAAGGGCCATGGGCCCGCATACTGTTCCTTCCAAGAAAAAGTAAAAACAATACAAAAGAGAGCCAAATTCAAGATCCATTCATTTCTAGATGCCTGGACACACTGCATTTGAAAGATTGGAGATCATAGGAAGCAGGGAATTCAGACAGAGGGAGACAGTTACAGAGTTGACCAGTTGCATAAATGAAGGACTGGGAGTAACGGTTAACTCTTGCATTAGAGAGTTGGACAGAAAAGGGATGAGAGTTTGTTGCTAGACGGGTACTACGTGCCCGTCATAGAAGTGGAGGGATGCAAGCAGACAGTTCAGAGGAACAGTGACCATTGAAGTAGCGGTAGAAGAGAGATAAAGAAGCAACAGTGCGGCGAAGAGACAAAGGTTGAAGGGAATCAGTAAGAGGAGGAGAGTTAATGAGACGAAAAGCCTTTGACTCCACCCTATTGAGAAGAACCGCATGTGGGGAGCCTTCCCACACATGAGAGTTGTACTCCATACATGGGCGAATAAAACCCGTGTACAAGGTCAACATCTGTGCAGGGGTAAAGAAAGCTCGGAGTCGGCCCAGCACACCTAATCTCTTGGAAGCAGATTTCACAAGAGATGTAATATGTTCTCTCCAAGACAAATCCCGAGAGAAGGAAACCCCTAGCATGTTCAAGGATGATGCAGGACCGAGCTGGACATTATTAAACATTAGTGGGTAATCCTGAGGAAGATTTTGTCGAGTTGATAAGTGTAAGAACTGAGTTTTTGATGCATTAAAAATAACAAGATTATTTTTACCCCAATCAGAGATATGAGCCAAGTCAGACAGTAGGTGTGCCATAGCCTCATCCCTTGTTTGCTGAAGTAACTGCTGAGATGGACGTTGCGGAAATCGAATGGAAAGGTGAAGGGTGGAATCATCAGCATATGAGTTGATAGGGTTAGATGTACAGCTTAGAAGGTCATTGATGAATAAAAGAAAGAGAGTTGGTGATAGGACAGAGCCCTGAGGAACACCACTGTTGATAGGTCTAGGAGAAGAACGATGGCCGTCTACAACAGCAGCTATAGAACGACCAGAAAGGAAGCTAGAGATGAAGGCACAGATAGAAGGATAGAAACAGTAAGAGGGCAGTTTGGAAATCAAAGATTTATGCCAGACTCGATCGAAAGCCTTTGAGATGTCAAGTGCAATGGCAAAGCTTTTGCCAAAGTCCCAAAAGGAGGATGACCAGGAGTCTGAAAGGTAGGTGAGAAGATCGCCAGTGGAGCGTCCCTGACGGAACCCATACTGACGATCAGAAAGAAGGTTGTGACAGGAAAGATGCTTTAAAATTTTTCTGTTAAGAACTGATTCGAAAACTTTTGATACACAGGATGTTAAAGCAATTGGACGATAGTTAGAGGGTTGGGAATGGTCACCCTTCTTTGGGACTGGCTGAATGAGAGCAAACTTCCAGCAAGAAGGAAAGGTACAAGTTGAGAGACAAAGGCGAAAGAGTTTACCTAGGCAGGGTGTAAGCACAGAAGCACAGTTCTTGAGGACAACAGGAGGGACTCCATCAGGCCCATATGCCTTGTTAATACTGAGGCCAGTGATGGCAGAAAATACATCAGCTGAAGAAATTTTAATGTCAGGCATGAAGTCTGAGGGGGGAAGTGATGGAGGAACAGCACCTGAATCGTCTAAGGTAGAATTGGAGGAGAAAGTCTGAGCAAAGAGATCTGCTTTATCAGTAGAAGAAATAGCTACAGAGCCATCAGAGTAGAAAAGAGGAGGGAAGGGTGATGAGGTAAAGTTGTTAGAAAGGTTTTTGGCAAGGTGCCAAAAGGAGCGAGAAGAATTCGAGTTGGAGAGTTGGGAACATTTAGCACGGATGAAATTATTTTTAGCAGAGCAAAGAACAGATTTAGCACGATTCCGGGCAGAAATATATAAAAGGTGTGATTCAGGGGTGGGTTACTCCGGTACGTTTTAAAGGCCCTCTCTCTGTTGCGGACAACATTAGAACAAGCGTGATTAAACCAAGGCTTTCCTGCATTAGTTAGAGGATATGAAAAAGGAATGTATGCTTCCATGCCTGAGAGAATAACCTCCGTAATGCGCAGGGCACACTCAGACGGCTCCCGGCCATGGAAGCAATAATCATTCCAAGGAAAATCAAAGAAGTACCGCCTGAGGGCCTCCCAATCTGCAGCTCCAAAGTGCCACAGGCGGCGTTTCTTTGGAGGGTCCACAGGCTGTACTGGAGCAATAGGACAGGTTAAGGTAATAAGGTTATGATCGGAGGAGCCCAACGGAGAGAAAAGATTAACAGTGTAAGCAGAAGGATTAGTTGTTAGGAAAAGGTCAAGTATGTTGGAACTCTCTCCAAGGCGGTCAGGGATACGGGTAGGGTGCTGTACAAGCTGCTCTAGGTCATTAAGGATAGAAAAGATGTAGGCTTGTTCACCAGGTGGATCAGTGAAAGGAGAGGAGAGCCAAAGGTGGTGGTGAACATTGAAATCTCCTGTTCAGAGAAAGGAGAAATGGATAGAATGTGTTCCATCGTAGAAGTAAGATAGTCAAAGAATTTTTGATAGTCAGTAGAATTAGGAGATAAGTAAACAGCACAGATATATTTAGTCAGAGAATGACAGGAGAGCCGAAGCCAGAGAGTAGAGAATTCAGAAGAATCAAGTTCAGGAACACGAGAGCAAGACAGATCGCTGCGTACATATACACAACAGCCACCTTTGGCTTTGAAATGAGAATAGAGAAAGTAGGAGGATACAGAAAAGGGTTTGCTGTCAGTTGTCTCAGACAGCTGAGTCTCAGAAAGAAAGAGAAGGTAAGGTTTAGAGGAGAAGAGGTGGTGCTCAACAGAGCGAAAGTTAGAGGAAAGGCCGCGAATGTTACAGAAATGAAGAAGGAGTGAGTCAGACAGTGGTTCCAGGCAGCTCCGAGAGTCGTCACTGGGAGAGGGGCGGATGGTGGGGACATTTATGGTCCCCCCCTTTGGGGACTCCGAGGCACGGTTATCATTAGCCATTTTTTTGGATTTTTTTGAAAAGGAAGTGTAGTGTGTAGCGTGTATGTAGTTTGGTGTTGACAGTTAGAGAAACTTGTATTGGAGAGCATGCTGGTCTACTCTCTGTGTTACTGAGACACTGAGAAAGTTCAGCAAAGGGGGATCGTCAGGAACAAGTCCTGAGGGCTGATGAAACGGGAGCTCCAGCTCTCCCTGTCATCAGCTTTCCATCCTCCTTGGGAGTACTGCCCTGCTCGACTGGTGCCAGAGTCTCCCCGCCTGCATAGGCAGTGTTGAAGGAAACCAAGGCCTTGGGTAAGGCCTTGCCATGGTTCTGGGAAAGGGTCTGCCCCAGTCTTGCCTCCTGCAGGGGAGGGAGTGCATCCCGCCCAGCCACAGGAAACAGGGTGGGCCAGGCAAGGGACTTCCCCGTTGGAAGCTATCCTAGCAGCAGAGGGTGAGGATCAGACTGTGGCCAACTCTGCCTCCCCCATGCGACTAGTGGCCTGCACGGCGGTTCCTCTGTCCTGTTGGACCCCAAGGAAAATGTGATTTGAGGCTCGCTCTACACTGTCTCCACGAAGGGCTTCCCCCTCAGGAGCTATCCTGAGAGCAGAGGGTGAGGAGAGGACTGTGGCCAACTCTGCCTCGTGCCCGACGAGGCTAGAGGCCGATGTCACGGTCATACAGGAGACAGCAGCGACAGTACGACTAATGGCTGGTACTGTAGGGCTGCGAGAATGTAGCAGAGGGATGGACGCTGGCCTGTCCTACCTCATTCCCAGCATGATAGTGGCCTGTGCTGCTGCGCTACTCTGGGGGGATCGACTGCAGGTCACAGACGGCTTGAGGCCTGTCCCACCCGACCGATACGACTTATGGCCTGTATCTCGGCCCTGCAGCGGGATGGCAACTGGGGAACGGACTGTGGCCGGTTCTGCCTCTTTCCCGGTATGGACAATGGCCGATACCACGGCGTTGCATAGAGTTGTCAAGACAACTCCATCCCTTACCTGGTGAGTGGAATTTCAGTTGGAGACTAGGCGCCGTTGACTGTTACCTTCCTGGGACGTCGGCTGGGAACAAGAGGGGCGCCGGGGAGGGATACAGGTGAGCCGTTCCTGCTCCAAGCCACTTGGTGTAGGTGGCGGACCCCCAGTAGTCCTTCGGGGGCTGGGGGTGTTGGCATCGTCTGCAGCGGTGTCGGTGTTGTCTGCAGCCCTTACCCCTTACTCCTGTATTTCACCACCCTCCCCTGTGAAAAAGTCATGACCCCGTGACTGGAGGTGGTACAGGTCGGTGCTGTGAGTTTGGTGGAAGGGCGTGAGGTGGTGTAGGAAGGCGGTCCAGTGGTGGGTAGGAACACTGGGCTGCAGGTGGTTGGTGTAGGTGATCTGGAGAGTGGAAGGGTGGTGCACCTGCTGGAGGAGTTGCAGTAGGTGGTGTTTGTTCCGGACGCGGTGGTGTCGTCCGAGAGAGGGGATCCATATTATCCTCTTGATACACATGGGGTGGTGGTTCTGAGGAGAATGCTGGCTAAGGGCAGCTTGGGTCAGTTTATATTGCCAGGGGAGCGTGGAGGTGGTGTTCCCCTGGGAGTGAGGGAGGAAGGAATCTTCCACTTGGCCTGATGAATAGGGAGGGTTATAGAGATGGTGTTATGGGGCGGTGTGGGTGGTTGACTGGTGGAAGGTGAAGGGGTAGGTGTGGGCATAGGGAGGTAGCGGGCTGGTGGGCATGAGATGTGCCTGGAATGGGTGGTTGTGGTAGTTAGACATGGGGTGGGCAGTGATGGAGAGTGGAGTGGGGGAGCAGGGGTGTGCAGAGTTTGCAGTGGTGAGGTGCAGTTGGCTGCGGGGGTTGGTGAGGCGGGTGTTCTGTCAGGTGCAGGAAGCGGGGTGGTAGGTGTGGAAATCACTGGTGGGGAGGGTTCACAACGTGGTGTGGACGGCGTTGTAGGCACGGGGGAAGTTGGTGGTGGTGCGGGGGAGGAGCAGGGTAGTGGTGGGGTTGGTGGGGTGCGTGTGGGTGACGCAGGTGTGGGGCAAGGGGAGGAAGTGGTGGAAACCGGTGGGGATGGGGTTGGGGAGGAGGAGTAGGGGAATGGTTCCCCGTGGGGAGCCGTGAGCAGCTGGCCGGGTTGGGGAGCTGGGGAGGGAGGGGTTGGAGGGGAGGATTCCCGGTAGGGCGGACGTGACGGTTTCTGGAAGTGCGGAAGGTTCCGTCACGGTTTATGGTGACTTGATAGGGGTTGGGGACTCGGGTGACGGTATAGGGCCCCGTGAAACTGGGGGCAATGTTGCTGGGGGTGGGGAGGTGCGTGACAAAAACTTTGTCACCTGGCTTGTAGGGGTTTGAGGGTGGAGAATTGGCTTGCATATCTTGGTAGGTGTGAAGGTGTTGCAGCCGCCACTTCAGGTGCTGTAGGGGGTCGGAGGTTGGGGAGTGGGCGGGGGGCTGAATGTGCTGTCGGAGAGGCAGGAGGAGTGGGGCCTCATCGAAGATCCGCTCGTGAGGGGCGATGCCGTTGTCACAGGGACAGGTGTTGATTCCCAACTGGATGATTTTAACGTAGGCAGGCCAGTCTTGGTCTTGGGTGGCTTGGATGCAGGTCCTGCTTTGGTTTAAGAGGGTTTGGTGGCTCCTCTCGCACACCTCATTGCCTTGAGGCCAGTATGGGGAAGAGTGGGAGATGGCAAAACCGAATAAGGTGGAAAGTTCCTCCCATATTTGTCCAGTGAACTCTGGGCCATTATCAGAGTGAATGGGCTGGGGGACGCCAAAACAGGGGGAGACTTGGTGCACGAGGGCATTGGCTATGGTGATGGTGGTGTGCCCCTTGGCCGGACAAGTGATCAAGAATTTTGAGTAGACATCGACGAACATAATGATGTATTTGTAGCCGGATCGAGGTGGTAGGGGACCGACAATGTCAACAGACAATAGCTGCCAGGGTTTATGAGCAGTAATCTTCCCGGCAGGACCTGCAGAACGGGTGATGTCCTTTCCCAGGCAGCATGCTCGACAAGTCTGGGTGACACGCTGGGTGAGAGTGGTGGAGTTGGGGGCCAAGTAAAGGTAATTGAAAACCTGGGTTAGCTTTTTCACACCCAGATGGATCCTGTTGTCCGAGTGTAGGTGGGTGAGGACGTCCATTGCGGAGTCTGGGACCAGGACTAGGTGGCCTAAAGGTGTAAAGAGCTGATCCCCTTGGAGATGAAGTTTGGTAAACAAGTGTTGGGGGATCCAGGGTGGCTGATCCTTGTCCTGCCAGCACCAGATCAGATCAGGCTGAGGTAGGAGGGACTGCACAGGTAGGCGGGAGAGGGCGTCGGCATTGGTATGTAGTTTCCCAGGTCGGTAGGCGATCTCGTAGTCAAATTCTTCCAGTGCCTTGCGCCAGTGGATGAGCTTTGCGTTCTGAGTGGCCGATTGTCAGAGCCACTGAAGGGACTGGTTATCTGTAATCACAGTGACCCGGGTGCCTGATAGGTAGGCCTTGAAGTGGTCAAGGGCCCAGATGATCCCCAGACTCTTGCGCTTGGTAGCGGCATAATTTCGCTCCGCTTGATTGACAGTGCCGCTGGCGCAAGTGATGATGTGTTCGCGCCCTTCCTGGACTTGTGCCAGGATGGCGCCTATTGCCACCAGAGAGACGTCGGTGTACAATCTAATGGGGAGGTCGTAGTTAGGGAAAGCGACGATGGGGGCCGAGATGAGTTTTTCCTTCAAGGTGTTGAAAGCGGTTATTCTGTTGTCGCTCCAGATGAATGGCTCGCCCTTCTTGGTGTGGTTGTGGAGGGGTTTTTGCAATATCTGCAAACCCCTTTATGAACCACTGGTAGTACGAGGCGAGCCCCAAAAAGGCGCGGACTTGGTGGACATCTTGCAGGAGGGGCTGGTTATCTATGGCCCGTAGTTTGTCAGGATCCAGAGAAATGCCTCCCCCAGAAACAATGTGCCCTTAAAGGGTGACAGAGCAGGTGGCCAAGACACATTTAGAGGGCTTGAGTTTCAGCCCCGCCTGGCATATTCATTGGAACTCTTGTTGGAGGCGGTGAAGGTGATCGCCCCAAGCCTTGCTAAATTGATGACGTCATTGAGATATGCCAGGCAGACTTCCCAGGTTAGGCTGCTGAGTACGGACTCCATTAGGCTGGAGAAGGTGGCCAGGGCGTTGCATAACTCGAAGGGGAGAACATTAAATTGATCATGTTTCCCATTGCTGGTTGAGAAGGCCATGTTCCCTTGATCTTGGGGGTGCACGGGGACCTGCCAGTGTCCCTGACTGGAGATCCAGTGTGGAGAACCAGGTGGAGCCGTGGTGAAGGGAGTCCAGGGAGTTGTCTATGAGGGGGAGGGGGGGTGGCATCCTTGATGGTCATGTCATTCTGGCGGCAATAATTGACGCAGAATTGTAGGGTGCCATCCTTCTTTCGGACCAGGATGATGGGAGAAGACCAGGGGCTGGTGGAGGGCGTGATGATGCCATCGTCCAACATTTCTCGGACTTGCCTGTCTTCTGCTCATTGGTGTGAGTTTTTCCAGTAGGATGGTTGTTGAATGGGGGACCCGGTGGTGTGGATTTCATGGGCCAAATATGTCGTGTGCCCTAAGTCTGCAGGCCTCGTGGAAAAAAGGTCTTGATATTCGAGGAGTAGGTGATGAAGAGTTTCGGCTTGGTGGGGGTACAGGTGGTCGGGTAAGGGAGGGAGGGGGGGAGTGGTTTGAATTTAGAGAGGGGTGGACACAAGGCTCAGCTTCTTGCCGATAAGGAGTCCTCTTGGCAAGGTGAGCGGTGTAGTCACCAAATTTGCAACTTCAACAGCGCTGAGGTGTGGTGGGAGGAAGGTCGGCAGTATCAGGCAGGAGGAGAGGGGCCCCGTGGGAATGTTTGGAGAGAAAAGGGAATGGATCCCCGCGGGTTTGTTGATCTGCAGCCAAGCCTCATGGTGGGGGGGGATGGTGAGGGTAACTGCAATGGTCGCGGGGAAAGTGGGGCAGGGAGAAGAGGGGGGGGCCTCATGGGGGGGTCGAGCTCGGGGATGGGAGGGGGTTTGGTGCACGTGCAGAGGGCTAGGGGCTGGCGGGGAGGCGGGTGGAAATGGAGTCGCCTCCCGTGGCAGTCAATATGGGTGTGTAACTTCTGGAGGAGGTCCAAACCCAAGTTGCCATCATAGGCACGGCAGGAAGAGTCGAAAATGATGAAACAGTGGTAGGTGCAAGCTTCTTGGTGGGTCTCGGCTTTTAGGGCCCGAGTTTCCCCACAGATAGGCAAGGAGCCTTCCCCCACGTCTACGAGGCAGGCTGAGGTGGGGAGAAGGGGGCCGAAAGCCGTTCTGTGGCGGGAGTAGAAGTGTGTGTAGAGACAGGACCTGGCAGCTCCCGTTTCCACCAGAAGTCTTGTCTTGACCCCCTGGAGTTTCATCTTATCGTAGACCGGGGGTCAGTAGTTTCTAGAGGTGGCCTCTGCCACCGTGGGGAAGTGCGAAGGCGGCCCTAAAAAATCCAGCATCATCTCAAGGGCATTGTCGACTTCTGCATCGCCTTCTTAAGGGTCGCGGTCGTTTCTTTGACGAGGGGAGGATCGGGGTCTGTGGTGTTTTCATCCACTGCTGACACTCGGTGGCGCCCCTGTGGGTTGGTTTTTCTCCTGTGCACCGCCTTTAGCTGCTCACGTGTCATGTAGAGGGCAGCGGCTGCTACAGGCTGGATTGATGGTGATAAGGTTTGTGTCTTCTTTCAGTGGCAGCTGTTTCTTGGTAGGGTGAGCTTTGGGAGGGGCAGGAGCAGGGGCAGATCATGTTGGGGCTGGCTGGCGTTGGGGCATTAGTGGGGGTGGCCTCGTGTTGGAATCTATGGACGACCCTGATGTGTTGTGTGGTGGGGCGTGCTGTGAGGAGGTGATGGATGAGCTGGACATCTTGGTCCAAATCTCCTGACGGGTCGTGGATAGTGAAATGCTCTTTCACTGTGCCCGGAAGAATTCTCAGGAGAGTGTTAAACAAATGTTGGTCCCGGGTGTTTATATCGGCATCCGGGTACGCGGCGGTGATGAGCCGCCTTGATTGGATCAATGTGTTGTCCAAATTACAGTCATATTTCAAGGAGTCGAGTTGTGACATTGCGACAACTTTTCCTAGAGAAGGGGTAATGACCTCTGTTACTATTTTTACAGATCTAGCCTATGTGAGATCTGGGACTATTTTCGGTGCTACATTAGATACCGGCTTTCCTATGTGAGGTAGAGTGACAGCTACTTTCTGCCTGTCATTATCGAACCCGATGTCAAGTAGTGGCTTGACCATATCCAAGTACATAGTGATGTCTCAATGTTCTGGGTCGATTTATGGTAGGGGCACATGTGGTTTAGCTGCCATTTTCACAAAGTTTTCCCAGTCCTTTTTACCACCGTCTGGGTCAAGAACCACTGCTAGCCACCAGTGTTATGCTACGTATTTGAGGGTCGACTACTCGCCCCTAGATACGTATGCGAGAGGAGATGTGTTTACCTGTTGCGTCTCTGAGGGCTGACTTCTCGTCCCTTCAAACACGCAGACCTACAGCAGATTCTTTTTCAAGACCGGGTCAGCATTTCTAAAGAAAGGACTGGGCACAAAAACAAGGCAGTAAACTCTTACACACATGTTCTGTAAATATCTTCCCAGAGACAAATAAGACTACACTAAATACAATAGATTCTGGGTTGGCCGGAGACGGGTTAGCACAAGGTTTTGCTAAATCACAGTATGTCTCTCTACCGGCTTAGGGAAAGTATGGTAGTATAAACCCAGTAATTATGACACTTCTATTACACTGGTATCTCGGACACAGAAAATACACTTATTAC
>JAGKTI010041842.1:0-10191 GCA_018397915.1 Birgus latro
TTTTTTATGTGTCCGACTCTGGGCATAGGCTTCACAGCCTGCTATCAAGGCCCACTCGTCCTCCTACAATCTACATGTCACCACTTCGGCGCTTAACACCCATCGTCCATATTGAATACATGCTAGGGCTGTCTCATACAGGACCGGTGTTTGGTATTAGCGGGGTCATTTTTACGACATGTCGGCGGGTCTCCTGGTAGATCAGTAAAGCCTGATTTAATGAAATTCAAATTCTTAAACTGTTCCCTGCACCAGCGAGGATTCGAACCTGGGTCCCTCGGGACTGCAAGCCAACTCTCTACCGATCGAGCTACCGCCTCCCCTATCTTGCTTTCGTGTTCATGAACTTGATTCTTCTGAATTCTCTACTCTCTGGCTTCGGCTTTCCTGTCATTCTCTAACTAAACATATCTGTGCTCTTTACTTATCGCCTAATTCTACTGACTATCAAAAATTCTTCGACTATCTTACTTCTATGATGGAACACATTCTATCCATTTCTCCTTTCTCTAAAATCTCCAATCTAGGAGATTTCAATGTTCACCACCACCTTTGGCTCTCCTCTCCATTCACTGATCCACCTGGTGAACAAGCCTACACCTTTTGTATCCTTAATGTCAGACTAGGCAAACCACACTCACCAGCCTCACAACATGAACTGCCAAGGTCCCCAGTTGCATACCACAGGAACCTTCCGATGACGTCCTCACTCGTGACTTAGCAGGTGTGTGCACGTGCACACACACTAACAACAATATGCACTAACACTCTCATCCTCTCTTCTTAATTTGACAGAAGATTCCAAGGACAAAGCTGGATGGTCTATTTGCGTCTGATACACACTATGTATCCAATATACAGACTTTTGTGTGAGTACCATCAACACCCGATACACACTATGTATACAATACATACACTTTTGTTTAATTACTATCAAGACCCAGTCTGTGGCCACATACAGATACGTGATGTCTCTTGAGGTATTATAAACTTTCAAGTCTCGGCTGACTGCTGCACACAGCCGCTCAGTCGAGGCACCTTTCTTGGTGAGACAATCAGGCAGTTGTTGTGATGTATCCACCCAAGATACTTCATCAATCTCCCCTCGCTCCAACATGTCTTGTAATACGGCAATATCACAGCGCAATCTCCTGTCTTCTACGCTCCTACAGGAGTAAAGGGCGTCCACCAGACTCTTGTTGTCGATGAAACACTTTATTTTGATCTTTCCACATCCAGAAACCTCACGCAATATGTTGGAGAGGTATACAGCAGTCTCAGCACATTCAAGCAGCGCCAACACCTCAGCAGATAAGGTAGATTTGACAACCATCCTGATCTTTCTTGTCTGACAGAATATAGGACATCTTGCCTCACTAGCATCTCGTAGGAAGATCACAAAACTTCCCTGAGATCCATTGCCTACAAGGTTGGCAAATGAGGCATCCGAAAAGCACTCTATATGACAGTCCTCGATCGGCCCCATTCTTGGAATGTATAGCTTCATGCTGTCAGTCTTCACCCTTGAGATCATCTTATTGAGTCTAAGCAAATCCGCTACTGTAGCTCGGTTGCTATTCACACTCAACTCACACACATCAAGGGCAATATCTGGCCGAATGTGTGTGGCAATCCAACTGAGTTGCCCAATTAATGCTCGGTACTCCGTTTTCTCAGACACGGACAGCTCCCCTGATTTTACTGCTGCACGATGTTTACTCAGAGTGACTGGTTTCAAAGATGAAGCATACTGGAACTGGTCGAGCGTTATGCTGCCATCGATGTTGGAGATGACATTGAGACCAACGTATTTGAAGGCTTTTGATTCTGAACTGCCAATGAGGAATATTTGACTGAAACGGTTTATCACTTGCTGTTCGAACTCATGTGTACCAGCCCAAAGGAAGTCGTCGACGTAGATGCATACAATGCTATCGACATTGCCACCATTGCTCCAAGAGAACAGCGCTGAATCCAGTGATGACACTTTAGTTCCGAGACTCAACAATTGATCTTATACGCGCAGATACCAATGCCTACCAGCATCACAAAGGCGGTAAACAGTTTTATTTAGTCTCCATAACTTACAATTTGCATATTTAGGGGAGGGGGACATAAATGAACAACTCTCTCATCGTTACCTTGCAAGCAGACAGCTTTCACGTCCATAGTGTGGCAATCCCACTGGTTGGTGGAGGCCAAAGAAAGTGCCAAATGCACGGCTTCTTTTGAACAAGTAGGCGAGTCTTTTCGGAGATCCAGTGTGTCTTCCTCAAATCCTCTGGCGACTAAGCGAGCCTTAACAATATGCTTTCTATTTTTCAGTTTTTCAGTCACAACCCATCGAACCGTTATGGCACCTTGCCCAACATCATCTACTTCCTCATACACATAATTATTCTGCCAATTTGTAATTTCATTTTCCTTAGTGCATAATATGGCCTCAGAGTTGAAAAGAACAAGCATTTCTGCGTTATCATCAACCACTTCCCATTCACTAAGATCCTTCTCCAAATCTATCCAATCAATGCTGCCGTCAGAGTCCCTCTTCAAATTATAGAAAGTGTTTGTACATTCCAGTGGCTTTACCTGCCCGACTCATAATCTTTCCAGACACCAACTCTCCACTTTCTGAATGTATTCCCTTTATACGTTGACCAACAGAAACTTTGGGAGGATGATTAATCAGAACAGAAACTGTGGGAGGCTCATCAATTGGAACCACACCATCTTCCGACTCGTCATCTGGTGGATAGTCATTCAACACTTGCGGAGGATTATCATTAGGTTTCTTCTGGACAACATTGTTCTTCTCATCACTGCTGACACCACTTTCAACTGTAGTACCTTGCTCTGGCGCACGCGCTAGATGACATACGTGCACTCGCACATAGACACCGCCGTGTCTCGCCAGAATTTGTTTCCCATCTCTGCCTATTACAATTCCGGGACCGTGCCACTCATGACTGTCTTTTCTTTTGTAGAAGACTTCATCTCCATTTCGGATGTCGTTTAAGTCACTCAAATGTACGTTGTGCCGCAGAGCCCTAGCCAAACGTTCATCTGATTCAGTCTTTATAAACTCTTGTCTAGCTAAATGAAGAGCGTTCAAGTTGTCTTTCACAATTTTCGATGGTGATGAAGGTTCCAAGGCTGGAGGATCATTTGCATACACATTAGGCAGACCAGGGTTTTGACCAAAAACAAGTTGGTTAGGAGAAAAGCCATGCCAAGGCCACATCCAATTCACACTGGCTATCAGCCATTATCTTCCTAACAATGTCACCAATGACTGCATTTTGACGCTCACAGACTCCGTTGCTCCAAGGACTCTCTGCAGATGTTGTCATGATCTTGATATTGAAGGCCTTTCCTAGTGCTCGCATTTCCGCATTGTTGAATTCACAGCCATTGTCTGTAAGAATTTTTCTAGGTGTACCAAACACAACAATCCAGCTCCGAAATATTCCTTTGATAATGGTGGGCGCACACTTATCCACGATTACTATCGCATTACAATACCTGGTCGACAAAACAACAAGGACTAAGAAATAATGCCTTCCGCAAGCTTTTAAATCCATGGCTATGGCTTTGTTAAACTTAGACGCCATGGGCAAACTGACTACGGGTCGGGGCTTGGCTTTCTTAAATCGCAACAGACTGTACAAGCATCAGATACAGCCCTGATACCCCGTTCCAGTTTTGAACTTTTAATTCCCGCATCTGTGATCAGTTTAATTAATTTTGCAAATGTTGGGTGTCCAAATTGCCAGTGAAGCTTCAAAGCGTTTTTTTCTACATCACCCCCAAGAGATGCCAACATGATTGTTTCACAAAATTCACGACCTAGTCATAAAGAAATTGGAAGTAAGTAATGGCCTGAAGATGAGGACTTTAAATCAATGATAGTTCCACAAATTTTGACCTGGTCAGTTCCGAGGTTAATCAACATTTTTGCTTTTTTCATGGAATGTCTACTCAACAGCAAGGGAATATTGCAGTCCACAACATCAGTTACGATGGTAGCACGCATGTTTCCAATGTAGCAGGGCAGAGTAACACATTTGAGGGAAGAAACTGTGACACCATCAGCAAAAGTAAACGTTGAGTATGACACTTCTTTTATAGCATCACGTTCGTAATTGGTGAGCTCACTTAGATAGCAATTAATCCATTCAACTCCACATACAGTTGTAGAACACCCTGTGTCTAGAAGAGCACATCCCTTAGATTCTTCTACTAGAGTCTGTGACTTACCTCTACTAGGGGCATCATCTGCATAGCCCATCAATAACGACAGATGCACTGTTTCAGAATTTTCTTCTCGACTGCCGTCGTTTTCGTATGCATCCGGACAGTCACGTGCCCAATGAAATCTAGAAGCACATACGAAACACCTCGATACCTTTCCGTCAGACCCAAGTGGGTTCTGCCTCCTGCCGGTGGATGAGCATTAGGGAATTCTAGCAGATACGGTTGAACATCGGCCACTACCATGACGTCAATCACGTATTGCACCACCCCGCAACATTCTCCGTCCTCGTCGAGTACCTCTAGCATAAAACATCACTCCAAAATACTGGTTCGCCTTTCACCTCCAGGGCGGACACCGATGCCTCGTTCTGCCTGACAATTTCACCAGCAAAAATACGATTCAGGGCAGATTTCATATTTTCGTGTGTCACCTCAGTTATCGCAGACATCACTAGTTGTTGCTCACTGTCTGAAAGTTTGCATGCAGCTAAGAGCATAAAAGCCATCACAGAATTTGGAAGTTCCATGCCCTGTTTTGTAAATTTGAAATAAACATGCTCAAATTCTGTCAAGAACTCACGAATGTTCATATCACCGGCTCTTCTGAAGTTGTACAACTCATAAAACGATGCAAACTGTCGACGTCCTTTGTCCACGAGAAATAAACCATCTAATTTTTTCAGCAAGTTCTGAACACCATCCTCCTGCTTCAGAACATCTGCATCAATCTCCGAAGACGCCACCCTCGCTCTTCCAGACAATGACAGGTGAATAGCTAAGGCTTGTTTTTCTTTAGCTAGGTCCGTCACTTCGCACCAAATGCCAGTGTCTTTTTTCCAGCTCTCATAAGGAGAATCATTTTCAAGTTTTGGAGGCCACTTGGTCGAACACGACGCCATTTTTCCAACTACACTCAGCTACCAGTGTCACACTAGGCAAACCACACTCACCGGCCTCACAACGTGAACTGCCAAGGTCCCCGGTTGCATACCACAGGAACCTTCTGATGACGTCATCACTCATGAATTAGCAGGTGTGTGTGCACGCACACACACTAACAACAATATGCACTAACACTTAATGACCAAGGGCATCTTGTACACCACCCTACCCGTATCCCTGACTGCCTTGGAGAGAGCTCCAACATATTTGACCTTTTCCTAACAACTAATCCTTCTGCTTACACTGTTAATCTTTTCTCTCCGTTGGGCTCTTCTGATCATAACCTTATTACCTTAACCTGTCCTATCACTCCGGTACGGCCTGTGGACCCTCTAAAGAAATGTCGTCTGTGGCACTTTGGAGCTGCGGATTGGGAGGCTCTCAGGCATTACTTCTTGGATTTTCCCTAGAATGATTATTGCTTCCATGGCCAGGAGCCACCTGAGTGTGCCTTGCGCATTACAGAGATAATTCTCTCGGGCACGGAAGCGCATTCCCTCCTCATATCCTTTGACTAATGCAAGAAAGCCTTGGTTTAATCAAGCTTGTTCTAATGCTGTCCGCAACAAGGAGAGGGCCGAATCACATCTTTCCAATGTTTCTGCCCGGAATCGTGCTGAGTCTGCTCTTCACTCTGGTAAAAATAATTTCATTCGCACTAAATGTGAACAGAGTATTACCATGTATGTGTCTCCTACATGGAAAAAGGACTGTTATTTAAGAGGAAAGTTTTCACAGAGTAGGTGGTGGCGACCATCATCCACTCACTTGATGTAGTGCTGCCTACTTCTTCCTTACCCTTTATCATTCTTTTTCTGTGCCTGCCCTCCTCTCTTCCTGCTTCTCCCATATTTCCTGTCACTTCTTATTGCTTTTCTTTCCTTTACAGCTGGCTTTACATTGAGTGACAAGCCAAAAGGTTTCCTGTAAGCCAAGAAACCATTTACAATGCTGGGTGGTAACCATATAACCAAACCATACGTGCTCCCTACGAATCAACAAGTGGGTTGGTGGAGGGTTAGTGCCCCTTCCCGTAAAACAAATAACTCAAAGTCAAATGGCCACCCCTCACGGGATTATGGTATCAGGCAATAGATAGATAGATAGACTAAATGTTCTCAACTCTCCAACTCGAATTCTTCCAGTTCCTTCTGGCACCTTGCCAAAAACCTTTCTAACAACTTTACCTCACCATCCTTCCCTCCTCTTTTCTACTCTAATGGCTCTGTAGCTATTTCTTCTACTGATAAAGCAGATCTCTTCGCTCATACTTTCTCCTACAATTCCACCTTAGATGATTCCGATGCAGTTCCTCCATCACTTCCCCCCCTCTGACTTCTTCATGGCTGACATTAAAAATTTCTTCAGCTGATGTATTTTCTGGCATCACTGGCCTCAATACTTATAAGGCATATGGGTCTGATCCCTCCTGTTGTCCTCAAGAACTGTGCTTCCGTGTTTACACCCTTCCTAGGTAAACTCTTTCGCCTTTGTCTGTCAATTTGTACCTTTTCTTTCCGCTGGAAGTTTGCTCTCATTCAGCCAATCCCAAAGAAATGTGACCATTCCAAACCCTCTAACTATCGTCCAATTGCTTTAACATTCTGTGTCTCAAAAGTATTCGAGTCAATTCTTAACAGAAAAATTTTAAAGCATCTTTCCTATCACAACTTTCTTTCTAATCATCAGTATGGGTTCTGTCAGGGACGCTCCACTGGCGATCTTCTCACCTACCTTTCAGACCCCTGGTCATCCTCCATTCGGGACATTTGTGAAAGCTTTGCCATTGCACTTGGCATCTCAAAGGCTTTCGATCAACCCTGGCATAAACCTTTAATTTCCAAAATGCCCTCTTACGGTTTCTATCCTTCTATCTGTGCCTTCATCTGTAGCTTCCTTTCTGGTCGTTCTATAGCCGCTGTTGTAGATGGCCATTGTTCTTCTCCAAGATCTATCAACAGTGGTGTTCCTCAGGCCTCTGTCCTATCACCAACTCTCTTCCTAACCCTATCCACTCATACGGTGATGATTCCACCCTTCACCTTTCCATTCGGTTCCCGCAACATCCATCTCAGCAGTTACTTCAACAAAAAAAGGATGAGGCTATGGCACACCTAATGTCTGACTTGGCTCGTATCTCTGACTGGAGTAAAAATAATCTTGTTTTTAATGCATCAAAGACTCAGTTCTTACACCTATCAACCCGACAAAATCTTCCACAGGAGTACCCACTAATGTTTAACCCCTTAACCGCTGGTCGTCACTTCCGTGACGGTCGGGTGCAATGGATCATACAGCGGGGCGCCACTTCTGTGCCTCTGTGCTTTTTTTAATTCGCCCAGGCTATCTAGACTCCCCTCCCTACCTCCCCTCCATTACCCTCTCGTGTCGTCTGCTCACCCACCCTGCGCTAAGTAAATCTTCCCTGGATTTTTCCACTGCTTTCATCCATTGAAATGAGCCCTATGCCCTATTCTTACACAAAATAATATACAGTAATCTATCTATTATTCGGGCGCCCATTATTAGGATCCCTCACTATTCGGACATCGTGGAGTGACCACTCCCCAAAATGCACAAAAATTCGAAAAAATCCGAAAAAAATATGATTTTTTTGGACCGCGTCAGTTTGAATTTCCCACGCGCGCCGATCGCCTGTGTTTACGCGTGTGGCACCTGTCTGTCCGTCCCATTTCCCACTCTGCTCCTGGCTCGTGAACACGCTCCGAAAATGGCGGCCGAAGTGATTGCTTTTGTGGTGATACCCTACCTCCTGCAGGGTCTGATGCTGCTCTTTACCTTCTCCATCATGTGTGATGATGGCCCTGCTTCCTGAGAAGAGGAAGAAAGTGGTTCTGACTCTGGAGAAGAAGAGGGAAGGGTATTGGTGAAGGTGGACACCGGGTGGCCGACATCATGGATTAGTCGTCAATTCAATCTCCCTCGCTCCACCTTGTTTGATATCAAGAAGTCCCGAGACAAACTACAGCAGTACATGGCTGATTTCGCTTTGATGACCAAACGAAACGTGGAGAGGAAGGTGATGTTTAGTCCTAAGTATGTAGACATCGACCGATCCACGCTGATTTGGTATCGACAACAATGTGATGCTGGTGTGTTGGTACGTGGAACGGAGCTGCAAGCTGCTGCTGAGAAGTTTCGCAAGGCTCCAGGACTCGTCACTAGACCACACGGGAATTTACTGTGATGTACAGTGCAGTGAAGTGATGTGATCCCAGTTATGCAAAAAAAACGTTGTGGAAAGTGTTGATGAAAAGTGCTGGTGACTGTCAATTGCAAAGGTGTGTGTGGTGCAATTTCTTCGTGTCAAAGGCTGAGATGATAGAGCAAGTTATACATCAGGACGGCGGCTTCTTTTTCGTAAGTACCCTAACTTCATCAAAATTCCTTGTTTTGTTCTTTCCATATCATTAATCTCATGCATAAACTGTGTGCAACATGATTTCCATAATGATTTTCATGTCTAACCTGTTTTGAGAAAGCTGTAAATGTGTTAAAAAATTTCTGTAAATGTTAATCATAATTTCCTACTTTCAATTTAATTTTTTCATGCATGGTTTTAAGTGCACCAGCTATGAAAAAGGTGAATGCCAGTGAATTTCATGTCCGGTCATGACCTAACCTAACCTAACATTGTGTTAATCATAATTTCCTGCTTTTAATTTAATTTTTTTCATGCATGGTTTTAAGTCCACCAGCTATGAAAAAGGTGAATGCCAGTGAATTTCATGTTCAGTCATAACCTAACCTAACCTAACCTAAACTAATATTGTGTTGATCATAATTTCCTGCTTTTAATTTAATTTTTTCATGCATGGTTTGAAGAGCACCAGCTATGAAAAAGGTGAATGCCAGTGAATTTCATGTCCGGACATAACCTAACCTAACCTAACATTGTGTTAATCATAATTTCCTGCTTTTAAATTAATTTTTTCATGCATGGTTTTAAGTGCACCAGCTATGAAAAAGGTGAATGCCAGTGAATTTCATGTCCGGTCATAACCTAATCTATCTATCTATCTATTGCCAGACGCCTCAATCCCAAACGGGGTGGCCACAAACAAATCGCCTCCATGTCACTCTGTCCCCTGCCATTTCACTACCACGCTCCCAACTCACACCCCCCTCTCTCATATACCTCTCCACTCCATCCCTCCACCTCATCCTCGGCCTCCCCCTCCCTCTCACCCCCTCCACCTCACTCACATACACTTTCCTCGTCAATTTTTCACTGTCCATCCTCTCCACATGCCCAAACCACCTTAACGTGTTTCTCCTAACGCTTCCCATCACATCCTCACCCACACCAAAACGCTCCTTCACTTCCTCATTTGTTAGTCTGTCTCTCCATGTGACTCCACATGCTCCTCTCAAATAACTCATTTCCACTGCTCTCACTCTTGACTTCTGTCCTTCCAACAGGGTCCAAGCTTCACTTCCATATGTCAGAGTTGGTATCACAATACTGTCATGTAACAACTTTTTCACTTCCATGCTCACCTCCCTGTTTCTTATCACTGCTTTCAACGAACCAGCAACCTTCCATCCCTGCTGTACCCTTTCGAGCACTTCACCCTCCAGACTACCATCCTTACTCATTACACTGCCCAAGTACTTAAATTCACTCACATTCTCCATATCCTTCCCATCCAATCTCACTGTACACTCACTGGCATCACTTCTCTCGAAGACCATCACTTTACTCTTCCCCACATTCACCTTTAGATTCCGTTTCTTACACACTCTCCCAAACTCATCTACCAAGCCTTGCAGCTCCCCTTCGTCTTCACTCAACAACACAGTATCATCTGCAAACAACAGTACAGGGAGTTTCCACACACTGCCCTCTCTCACTAGGGCCACTCCAACATCCACTGCCCAACCTTGTATCTCTTTTATAACCCCATCCATATACAGATTGAACAACCATGGAGACATGACACATCCTTGTTTCAATCCAACCTTCAAATGGAT
>JAGKTI010041843.1:0-10191 GCA_018397915.1 Birgus latro
TATATATATATATATATATATATATATATATATATATATATACAGTATATATATATACAGGAGCCCTGTGGTACAGTGGTAGAGTGTGCATCTCGCATGCTGGTGGGCGTGGGTTTGCCTCCTGCCAAGGTTGTAAAAACTTTGGGAAGCGTTCACCAAGCTACTGACCACTTTGGCTGACACAAGGGGTGCTGTGGCTGAACCAGTGTCGCATACTAGTATGCTTGCACCCAATTGGCTTAAGGCGGGTCAATTACACTTGGTTCACAGACTACACACACATCCAAAGCCACTGTAACATAACAATTACACTCACAAGCAATTTTCACCCTACATACAGTCTCTACCAGACAGCCTAAGCCACTGGGTAGAGATACATGGCTTGTATCGTCCCTGCTTCGGTAGGGATAGGCCAGTCCTGCAGTGGAGCTCAATGGCTGATGATGATGACGACGATGACGATATACAGTATATGCATATACAGTATATACAGTAAGTAATCCCTCAATTATTCGGACGCCCAGTATTCGGATGCATCACTATTTGGACATCGGAGGCTGTCCGACCCCCAAAATGCCCCAAAATTTGAAAAAATCCAAAAAAAATCCGATTTTTTGGGACCACGTCAGTTTGAAATTCCCGCACGGGCCAATAGGCTGTGTTTTCGCACCTAGCACCTCTCTCTCTCTGTCTCATTTCCCGCTCCGCTCCTTGCCCGTAAACACACACTGAAAATGGCGGCTGAAGTGATTGGTTTTGTGGTGATACTCTACCTCCTGCAAGGCTTGATGCTGCTCTTCACCTTCTTCATCATGTGTGTGATGATGGCCCTGCCACCTGAGAAGAGGAAGAAAGTGGTTCTGACTCTGGAGAAGAAGAGGGAGGTATTGGAGAAGGTGGACGCCGGGTGCCCGACATCACGGATCCTCCGTGAATTCAACCACCCTCGCTCGACTTTGTTTGATATCAAGAAGTCCCGAGACAAACTACAGCAGTACACGGCTGATTTCGCTTCGAAAACCAGATGGAACGTGGAGAGGAAGATGATGTTTACTCCTAAGTATGCTGAGATTGAATAAATTCTCCAGGACTCGTCACTAGACCACACGGGAATTTACTGTTATGTACAGTGCAGTGAAGTGATGTGATGCAAGGTATGCGAAAGAAAACGCTGTGGAAAGTGCTTGTGAGAAGTACTGGTGAGAAGTGCTGGTGAGTGTAAAGTGCACCGGAAGTGCTGTGTCAGGTGCAAGGTCTTACTGTCAGTCTGAGATGACCGAGCAGGTTATACATCAGGACGGCAGCATCATTCTCATAAGCACCCTTACTTCATCAAAATTCCTTGTTTTGTTCTTTCCATATCATTAATCTCATGCATAAACTGTGTGAAAGATGATTTCCATAATGATTTTCATGTCTAACCTGTTTTCAGCATGCTGTATATTGGTAAAAAAATTCCCATAAATGTTAATCATAATTTCCTGCTTTCAATTTAATTTTTTCATGCATGGTTTTGAAGTGCACCAGCTATGAAAAAGGTGCCATTGATTTGTGTGAAAGATGATTACCATAAAGATTTTCATGTCTAACCTCTTCTCAGCATGCTGTAAATGAGTTAAAAAATTACCATAAATGTTAATCATATTTTCCTGCTTTCAAATTAATTTTTTCATGCATGGTTTTGAAGTGCACCAGCTGTGAAAAAGGTGAATGCCAGAAAATTTCATGTCCGGTCATAACCTAACCTAACCATTTTGTTAATCATAATTTCCTGCTTTTAATTTAATTTGTTCAAGCATGGTTACCACTAGTACTGAAGTGCACCAGCTGTGAAAAAGGTGAATGCCACTGATTTTCATGTCCTGTACCTAAACAAAGCTGCTAACTCAGTGAACAGCTGGGCCTAACTTACCTCAAATTCATTCTTTTTGGGTAAAATTTAAATGAATTCATGCTTTGTGTTCATTATTTTAGTGCACTAGCTGTGAAAAGGATGAATGTAAGTGAATTTCATGTCTGGTCATAACCTAACCTAACCTAACCTAACCTAACCTAACCATTTTTCTGGTAACAATTTACATCATTGAATGTATTTGATACTTTGTATCCAATAATTTAGTGCATAAAATGTGAGAAAAGATGATTTCCATGTCCGATACTTACTTATACTGTTGTGGCAAGTTCTGAGCACCTATGCCGTACTCACCTCTAAATCATCATTTTTTGGTTAAAGTTCAATTAATTCATGCTTTGTGTGCATTATTTATGTGAAAAGGGACCTAAATAAGTGCTATACATGTCCAGTAGGGAGGTAGGAAGGTAGTTTTCTGGTTTAGGTTAGGTTAGGTTAGGGTCATGAATGACCGGTGCTGGAGCTTCAGGGCCAATATTCGGACAAAACTACTGTCCGGACATGCCTTTGGCTCTATTACGTCGAATAGTGGAGGGATTACTGTACATGTATCTTGTCATCGTTGTCATCAGCCGTTGAGGTCCACCGCAGGATCGGCCTATCCCTACCGAAGCAAGGACAATACAGCCATGTATCTCTACCCAGTGGCTTGGGCTGTCTGGTAGAGACTGTATGTAGGGTGAGAAGTGCTTGTGAGTGTAACTGGTGCGTTGCAGTGGCTTTGGATGTGTGTGTAGTCTGTGAACCAAGTGTAATCGGCCCAATTTATGCCGATTGGGTGCAAGCATTCTATACTGAGTTTACCGAGACGTGGCGGAGATGCACCTCCCTTAGGGTGAAGTGAGGAAACGGCTGAACTTTCTCTGTCGCTGGTTGGCCAGTGGAGTTCAGCAGAGTGGATAAACGTGACAGCGCTTACATTTTCCCTCAGATATTTCCTAAGGTACCGCGTATTACTTATTGGAATTATTTCAGTCGCCATCTAGAACAAATATGCTCTTATAAAAAGTCATATAACCTTATGTAGACTTTATGGTAATGAATAAAATTAGATGAAAATAAAGTGACTAGCTAAAATATGAGCGATGGAACTTATAAAAATAGCCATACAGGTTCTCCAGGTGTCAGCAAGTTGATCACATTGTTCAAAAATATTAAATATTGGCAACAGTATTTGATAAAGTAAAATAAATGAAAGGACGGTATATAGTAATAGAATATGGATATGAACATTTACATCCTATAAAAAGAGAGGTTAGTTAAGGCTATATATTGAGTAAAGCCTTTGTTGTGATAAACTGAACACCCAAAGCCAAATTCACAGCATACATTCAGGCAGTAAACAAGATTTGGATGAGGTGAGGGAGGGACTCAGAATGTATTAATCCCAAGCTAAGCTTCCCTTCTCTCTCTCTCTCTCTAAGTTTGCATTGTAAATTCCTTACATATTATGAGTACACTTATTGGGTAATGAAACTGTACATTAATCTCCTTTATACTTGAACAACATGAGGGAAAAAATAATCACAAAAGGGAATAACAGAAACACACACACACACACACACACACATACAATCTTCCTTAGACTCTTCCCCTGGTCAGGTCAATAGGTGAAGTCACAAGGGACTCATGACAGCAGCCTATGTAACATATAAGCATGCCTGCTGTGAACCTGTCAGCATTTCCTACAAATATTCCACAAAGAAGACAGCTTCCAGCCATTCTGCCTCCTGATTCCTGGTAGAACCAGACCTGAGAAGCTAACGTCCATTTCTGTGGCATTACTGTATAATTCAAGGCTGTAGTGATGATGCAAGACGTTGAGGATGCAAGTGGCTGGCAGTCATATGCCAGCCAGACAAGAAGAGTTGTGATGAACGTCTATAAGTATCTCCATGGACGTGATGAGAGTATGAGTGTAACCGCTCTTGAAGTTGAGATGGCAACGGCAACTGGGGTATCGGTGCGTTCAGTGCAACGCATGAAGAAATCAGTGAGGGAAGGGGGAATCCACTCCCCTTCTCGCAAGAAAATAAGAACTGCTCCAGTCCTGGACAATGTAGACAATTTTGATAAGGCGTGCCTTAGAAGAAAAATTTTATCTTTCTATGAAAGGGGTGAGATTCCCTCTACGTGTACTCTTTTAGAGAAAGTTAAAGAACCATCACTGAATTTTCAGGGAGGCAGAAGCTTTCTTTATAAACTTGTTAAAAGAAATGGATTTAGATTTAAGAAGACAGAAAGTGGGAGACAGCTTCTAATGGAGACACACGACATCATTATTGCAAGATGCAAATACTGTATGCAAGAATCCTTGAAGAAAATGGAAACTCCAATAACCCAAGGCCAGAGGTATATCTAGATGAAACTTGGATTAATCAAAATGAACATGTGAGGAAATGCTGGACGACTGTTGATGGAAGGGTTGGGCCTAAGTTAAAAACAGGAAAAGGTGCACGATTTATTATCCTACATGCTGGAGGAGAAAACGGTTTTGTGCCAAATGGACTGCTAATGTTTGTCAGGGTAAGTCACACTGAACCAGGCTTGGTGTCTCAGTCGGTATCATTGTTTTGTTGCAAAGTTGTCATTTGGCTTCGGTTTAGCTTGAATGGTCTGAACAGATGTTCGAGGCTTTGAGGATTGAGGCTTCTGTAGTGTCAGCAGAAGCGTTGTAAGCTGAATGGATAGCAGTGATGGGTTTATTATGTTCCAGACTGGTGTCCAGACAGCTGCGCTGTGTTCCCATCCTTTCTAATTTAGAGTAAGTGTTACTTTATTTTTCCTTCACTGTTTCTTCTTCCCTTAAACTTACAATATGTGTTGTTATTGTCATATGGATAAGTGTGTGTGTGTACGTGTGTACATTTTGAATGGGTCTTATGCAGTTTGTATATATGTATATTTTGACTGTGGGATGCAGTGATGCAGTGGCGTAGCACTGTTAGCCTGGACGACTGCCGCCTCTGGGAGAGAAGCAGTGGCGTAGCTCTGCTGGCTAGGACGACTGATGCCTCTGGGAGGGCAAAGGAGTGTGTCTTCTCCAGTGCCCTGGTGTTTGGGGTATTATACAGCTGGCTGCCTGTTGTAGTCCTGATGTTTGGAGCCTTGCCAGGACAACACCGCCCCTTGGAGGGCAAAGAAGTGTGCACTTCTTCTCCAGTGCTGGTGTCTAGCGTATTGTGCTGCTGCATGCCTGTGGTAACCCTGGAGCTTGGGCATTGTTCAGCTGCTGCATTCGTAGTGACTGGTTGTTCCTCTATTGTAGTGTGGTTGATCTTATCCACATGAGCATGGTCACCCTGGGGATCACCTTGTGTCCTACAGCTCTTCATCTATGTCCCTAGTGTGTGTATGTGTGTGTGTGTGGGTGGGTGGAGTATGCATGTGCAAGTGATTGATAGTTGTCTGGTGAGTTTGTATTGTGGATCTTTTATTATTATATTATATTTCAAATTTTCTCCTAGCATTTTAATTTCCCTTGCTGTGGTATTTCCTTGATGGCCAGTTCAATTTCAGTCCGATTCTTTAGACCAGGTCATAATTAGAACCTACACACCTGCCTAGTTCATTGCTGTAACAGTCATGACCCTGACAATTGGCACAGTGAGTAGGATATGACTGGCCTTTCAAGGTATCCTCAGTGGGGTAATTGATTCGCAGTTTTTTGTATATTTTGTACTTTATTTTTTTTCTTATTTCATTTTTTTTTCCCACATGCACTCCCCCTTCCTTGATTAGCTTGTAGGGTTTTATAGCATTTTCAGGATGTCTTACATTACAGAGATATTACGGTTGGGTAATGACTCGGGATTGTCTTCAGACGAGATTCAGCAGCTCATTAAGCAGGCTGAGGAACGTGAGGAAAGACAGCCTGTGAGGGAAGCTGCTAAGGAAAAGCTTGAGAAAAAAGAGCGTGAGAAGCAGCGAGCCCATGAGCTTGCTTTGGCTCAGGCTAAAGCTGCAGAACCGGGTGGGTATGTTCGTCCAAAAGATGATTCAGGAAAGCCCCGGATTCCATATTTTTCAGATGGTGAGGATATGGATGCTTACATATCCAGGTTTGAAAAGGTTTCTGCTTTCTATGGGTGGAAGGACGAAGATTTAGCTTTACATCTCAGTTCATATTTGAAGGGCAAAGCATTGAGAATTTATGTACGTTTGCCTTCAGAGGTTTCTAGTAACTACGGTAAGCTTAAACGAGCCTTGTTGAAAGTCTTTCGGGTAGACGCCAACTCCTATCGTAGGCAGTTTAGGAGCATGAAGGTTCAAGCTGACGAATCCCACCTTCAGTTCTTGTCTAGGCTTGAACTCATCTTAAAGCAATGGTTGTCTCTTTCCGAGGTAGGAGAGGACTATGAATCATTGTTTAATTTTGTTGTTAGAGACCAGTTTTTGAGCAGTTCGCCTCAATTGGGTGTGTTCTTGAAGGAAAAGGGCCAAGTTAGTAATTTGGCACTAGCTCAGGCTGCTGATTTGTTTAGGAGTGCCCATATTTCGGACAGACACCTCAGGCCTAGTAAACCAGTTAAGAGTGAGGGTAAAAGTGAGACACTTAGTAAGGGAGTTACTTCTAACAAGGACGATAGTAAGCTCAGTGTTAGCCGGCAGTTTGTCCCAAAGTGCTTCCTTTGTGGGAAGAAAGGTCACAAGAAGCCAGAGTGCCCGGAGCTCTCCACCCCTTATACGTTTCCTAAGGTTAGCTTTGTATTCGAAAGTGAGCTGAAGCCTCCTGGTGCAATCGTGGATCCAAATGGGGAAGTTAACAGTCGTCGTGCTGAAGTTACCTTAGATACTGGTTGTTCAACTGTGCTCATCAACCCCAAGCTGGTCCCTAAGAGTGAACGAGGTGGTCCTCGTTGTACAATATACGATTTTCTAGGTAGACCTAAGCACTTTCCCACAGCCTTGGTTACTATCAAGAGTAAGTTCTTTGAAGGTGAGGTAAGGGCTGTCATAGCCCCTGTTAGGTTTACAGATGTTTTGTTAGGCCTGGTTTCCGGGGTAACAGTGCCTCCTTTCACAGTCTGTGACCAGTCGAAGCAGCTGGAGAATAAAGCTGGGGTGCCTGTCGCTGCTGTGCAGACCAGAGCTGCAGCTAAGAAGCCCTTAACCAACACACCTTTGCATACTACAGATATGGACATTCCAACGGACAAAGAGTCTTTTCTAAAGGCCCAGCGCGAATGTAGCACGCTGAAGTCTGTGTGGAGCCTACACCAGAGAGGCCATTGTACTTCTCACCTTGGGCGTACCATCAATTACGAGGTATTTGATGGCTTATTATATCGAGTATGTGCTGAGAGTAGGGACCCAACAGAAGTAGGAGACAAACAGCTTCTTGTACCCAAGTCATATAGGTCGCAGATACTGAAGCTGGCTCATGAAGGACTGCTGTCTGGTCATTTTTCCCATCGTAAGATGGCAAGAAAAGTTTACCAAAAGTTCTTTTGGCCAGGGATAGGAGCCGATATCGAGAGGTTCTGTAAATCTTGCGGGACATGTCAGAAATTAACTCATAAGGGTAGATTAAAACCTGTGCCTATGTCTACGATGCCCCTCGTATATGAACCATTTTCCAAGGTGGCTATTGATATCATTGGCCCAATATCTCCGGTGTCCGATAGGGGACACCGTTATATTTTAACGGTGATAGACTGTGCTACCAGATTTCCGGAAGCTGTCCCCTTAAAGAAGGCAGACACCATTACTGTTGCTGAGAGTCTGGTAGATGTATTATCTAGGGTAGGTATTCCCAAGGAGATATTATCAGACAATGGCCCACAATTCAGATCTGAACTCATGAAGGAGATCAATAAACTTCTCTCCGTAAAAGCTGTGCACTCCAGTCCCTATCACGCCGCATCCAACGGTTGCGCTGAGCGAATGAATGGCACTCTTAAGTCGATGCTACGCAAGGCGTGTACTGATCACCCTGAAGATTGGGACCGGTACATCCCAGCAGTGTTGTTTGCATACAGAGAGATACCCAGTGATAGCTTAAAGTTTTCACCTTTTGAGTTGCTATATGGTCGTAACGTTCGGGGTCCCCTTACCATCCTACATGAATTACTCACTAATGAAAAACTTGATCAGGACCTTAGAAACTCCTACCAACACGTTCTCAAGTTGCGTCAGAGATTGGAGGAAGCTGCTGACCTGGCAATTTCCAATTCAAAGATTAGTGCACGAGATTATAAGGAGTATTTTGACAAGAAAGCCAAGCCCAGAAGACTATCTGTTGGAGATGAGGTACTGCTTCTGCTACCTAGTAGCCATAATAAGCTAACTATGCAATGGAAGGGACCTTATGAGATAGTTGAATGTCGTAATAACGTAGATTATGTCATTAGAGTTAAAGGTAAGTTGAAACTCTTTCATATCAACATGCTAAAAAAATATCACAGGAGAGAGGATGAGAAAGAACAGTCTGGCCTAGCTCAGTCGGTTTGCACTGGTCTAATTGAGTTAGATGATACAAGCGAGGGAGAGTTGCTGCTTGTAAACGAAAGCATAAGCGACAAGGTTGAAGAATGCAATATTAACCCTGCATTGTCCCCAGAACAGAAGTTACAATTAAAAAGGGTCTTAGATCTAAACTCTGATGTGCTGTCGGATAAGCCTGGTAAGACAAGCTCCTTTACTCACGAAATAAAGTTAACATCTGTTCCAATACATAAGAAACCCTATCCTGTGCCCAATCACTTGAGAGAAGTAATGGAGGAAGAACTAGCGAAGATGCTAGAGTTGGGTATCATAGAACCATCCTTTTCCCCATATTGTTCCCCAGTTGTTTTGGTTAAGAAGAAAGAAGGGTACCGGTTGTGTGCTGACTTTAGAGCCCTTAATGACATTACTCTGTTCGATGCAGAACCTATGCCTACTTGCGGCGATCACCTCTCGGACTTTGTTGGTGATAAATATATTTCCGAATTAGATCTTTGTAAAGGCTACTGGCAAATTCCATTACACCCAGATTCAAGGGTTCTAACTGCTTTTGCAACTAGCCAAGGGCTTATGCAGTTCACCAGGATGCACTTTGGACTTAAGACAGCTTTTTCAAGCTTCATTAAGTTGATGTGGAAGGTTCTTAAGGTCCTACAGCTCACATGCTGCTATTCTGATAATGTGGTCATTCACAGTAAGGATTGGCAGAACCACATGAGTGAACTTCGAAATGTCCTGGACCGTCTCCGTGAGCATGGCCTTACTGCTGGACCAAAGAAGTGTTTCCCGGGGTACAGTTGTATTAATTATCTTGGGTATTCCTTAGGGAATAATACCATTAAGCCCCAGGAAGGTAAGATTGATGCTATTCAGAATATTAATCTCCCTAAAACTAAGTCTCAGTTAAGATCATTCCTTGGAACCATTAATTTTTATAGGAAGTTCATCCCTAATGCTTCTACTCTTACGGGCCCTCTATCGAACATGTTGAAGAAAAATAGTCCTAATAATCTTCCTTGGACTCCAAGTTTGGAGGAGAAGCTTTTTGAGTTGAGAGAGGCCCTGACTATAGAACCTATCCTAATTTTGCTGGACCATACTAAGACCTTTTTCCTTAGAACTGATGCAAGTAATGAAGGGTTGGGTGCAGTTTTACTTCAAGAAGCTGGTGGAGTGTTGAAGCCGGTTTCGTATGCAAGCCGGAAGTTACTAGATCGAGAGAAGAAGTATTCTACGATAGAGAAGGAATGCTTAGCAGTTGCGTGGGCATTAAAGTATTTTGATTTCTATCTGAAAGGTAAGAAATTTACCCTACAAACTGACCATCAGCCCCTGACCTACATTCGTAACATGCAGAATTCGAATGGCAGATTAATGAGATGGGCATTGGCATTGCAACCATATGAGTTTGACATTGAGTATATACCTGGGAAAGACAATGTCATTGCCGATGTATTAAGTAGGCCGTGACAGGCTGTAGAGGAACTATCTCTGTCCTAAGTGAATGTGACTATACCCTGTGCTGCCTGCTTATATTAAGAATAATATATGTTTGATTGGGGGGATATGTCAGGGTAAGTCACACTGAACCAGGCTTGGTGTCTCAGTCGGTATCATTGTTTTGTTTCAAAGTTGTCATTTGGCTTCGGTTCAGCTTGAATGGTCTGAACAGATGTTCGAGGCTTTGAGGATTGAGGCTTCTGTAGTTTCAGCAGAAGTGTTGTAAGCTGAAGGGATAGCAGTGATGGGTTTAGTATGTTCCAGACTGGCATCCGGACAGTTGCTCTGTGTTCCCATCCTTTCTAATTTAGAGTAAGTGTTACTTTATTTTT
>JAGKTI010041845.1:0-10191 GCA_018397915.1 Birgus latro
ACACACACACACACACACACACACACACACACACACACACACACCTCCTCCAGATGGGCGATTCTACCTTAGTGCTAACAGCGTAATCTATACAGCAGTAGAATCTTGCTCCTCCATCCTTCAGACCTTACGATTATAACCCGTACAGGAAATTCGGAGACGCAGTACTTTGCAGGACTGACATGCCTGAAGGAAGTGTCATGGGAAAGTCATTAAGTAGTCCTAAAAACGACATGAAGGAAGATGCAGTCTCAAAGTAATGGCAAACTTCACCACGGGTACAAGAAGTCGCTATCGTGTACCTAGAAAAGCCATGTTGTGTTTACGCTCTCCCCTCAAAAAAAAAAAAAAATCCCGGATCGAAAGGGTAATTTTTACACATCATGCATTTATCTTTATATTTTTCCTTCTTTCTTCACTCCATTCTAAGGTGCAAGTGAAGGCGAGAATAAAGACGATGATGATGATTTTGCCTCGTACGCTCGCCACACTGAACCGAAATTCAAGCCCTCAAAGCACACCCCGCAGCAGCTGTGAATCGAACCCGGGCCCCCACAACCGGTCCATTTACCACTCACGGAAGCTGTTGAAGGTGTTAGGCGGGGACCTGGAAACGGGGAAGTATCGGTGTGGTTGCGATGGGGGAGCGAGGAAGACTGGTTATTAAGGCCCATGAGAGTGATACGAAAGGAGCATTGTTGAGGGGGAAGCAGGAAAATAGTGTGGGAGGAGGGATGTGCGTGTGTGTGTGTGTGTGTGTGTGTGTGTGTGTATTTGTGTGTGTGTGTGTGTGTGTGTGTGTGTGTGTGTGTACGTAGATGGACAGACAGATAGAATAATAGATAGTTATTGATTTATAAATAGATATATAAACAGATACATATAGATGTAGAAAAATATAAAGAGACAGATACTGAGAGTGGGGTAGGCAGGAGGGAGATTGGAAGAAGGGTGGAAAGAAGAGTAGAAGGAATCAGAAGAAAGGAGTAAGGTTGAAGGAAACAAGGAGAGTTGAAGAAGTAAAGGATGTAGAGAGAACGAAGGGGGCTCAGCAAGGAGTGGAAAGAATGAGAGGTCTGTGACAAGAGCGAGCAAGGAGAACTAGGAGCGAGATTAGCAGGCAGCAGGAGGAATGAGGGGAAACTTAGCAGGGAACAGAGGTCACAGAAGGAGGGCCAAGAAAATAGTAGGCAGAAAGATGGAGGGAAAGGAGGGGGGCGTAGCAAGGAGTTGGAAGATTGGGGAAAGTTTTGTGGAGAGCATGGAGAACAAGAGAATTGGGGACACGTCAGCAGCAGGGGGTACTGTGTGGAGACATGGTAGCAAAAACTAAGGTGAGGAAGTGAGGTGGGGCCAGGGAGCAGATAAGAGGAGCAGAAGCAGGGAGGGAGCGTCAGGGAGGGCCAGGTGCATTGGGGAACGGATGAGACGAGCAGGTTCAGGGAGGAAATGATAAGAGAAGACAGGAGCAGTAAGAGTAGGGAGAAGACAGGAGCAGTAAGAGTAGGGAGAAGACAGGAGCAGTAAGAGTAGGGAGAAGACAGGAAGATTATTGGACAGAAAAGGAGTGACTCTGGCAGTACGGAGCAGGGAGGAGAGGCCCGAGCAACAGAGAAGGAGTAGAAGGAACAGAAGCAATGAGGAGAGGAGAAACGTAGGACGGTGACAGTATCAGTGGGAAATGGGGGTGGGGTGGGGACAGGCACAGTAGGGGACAAATATTAGGTACTAAGAACAGCGGGGAGTAGAGAGAAGACGCAGTGAGCAGGTAGCAGACGATGGGGAAAGGGAGGCACAGCAGGGAAGAGGGAAGGCAAAGTGGAGGAGGAGTGGAGAGGAAGGAGGAGGTGAGAGACGGATCAAGGAGGTGTGGAAACAGATGACACCAGATGGGAAACACAGCAGGCAGGAGATTACAAGAGGAGGTAGAAGCAGTGGTGATAGCAATAGGAAGGCACAGCAGGTAGAAGCAGACAGGGGGAACGTAGAGCAGCATTGGTGAGGTGAGACGAGGTGCGACAGGCAGGTGTGGGCGGCATTGGTGGGCGAGGAGGTGAGAGACGGAGCAAGGAGTACGTGGGCGGTAGTAGGAGGAGGAGCGGGTAGGAGGCGAGTTAAGGTGAAAGCAGGAGGAAGAAGCAAACAAGAGGAGGCGTAGAGTAACAGGTGAGAGGTGAGGCAACGGGAGGTAAAGTAAGAGAAGATAAGGTAGACGTGAAATAAGGTAGGAAAAAGGACAATGACGTGAACTAGGATAAAATAAAGCAAGGTAAAGTAAGATTTGATGAGGTTAGGTAAAGTGAGGTGAGATAAGGTAGGATAAAGGACGATGAGATGAAATGGGATTAAGTAAGGTCAGGCCAAGCAAGGTAAGGTAAGGTAAGCTAAGCTAAGCTAAGGTAAGGCAGGTAGGTGGGTGTGGGAGTCATTAGCGGGGTTGGAGGTGACGACAAGGGCTTTATCACCGGGCGGGACTACTAACAAGCACTATTAATTAACTGATAACGAGGACCTGTGGCGGTGGAGGGACGCCCCGATACCCACCACACCGAGGGGGGACGAGGAGGGGGAGTGAGGGAAATTTTCTTTTTAATTAGCCAGGCTGCTCTGGTTTGGGGTACCCCCTTGTAGTAATGTCTTGGAATTTTAACCCATTTGCTACGTGAGGTCCTTTTCTTTTGCCCATTTGCTACGTAAGGTCTTTTTTTTTTACCCATTTGCTACGTGAGGTCTTTCTTTTTACCCATTTGCAACGTAAGGTCTTTTTTAACCCATTTGCTACGTGAGGTCTATTCTGAGCTGAATTAATAATGTGGTGAGATAGCCAGAATAAAGTATGGTCGGCGATATGGAAGTGATGGGGCTTACTCCTGTACAGTGATGATTATGTTGTAAGCAAAATAAAATCGTCTGATGTGAACAAGGATAAAGAAGGAATATTACCAAGAAAGTTAATAAATACTGCTTGATTATTACAGACCTTGCGGGGTAATTGCACTGGGTCTCTGTCTAAAGCTGAATCAAATCGTCTGGCGTCAGCAAGAATAAAATATAAAGTACATCGTGTCAGTGAAGGGGTTGATCAGCGCGCCCCCAGTGCTTCGATTTCCCGGCAGTCAAACCCAAGAATATTTACCTGGATATAGCGAGGTTGAGGAGAGCTTCGCGTTCTTACTGAATCCTTGGTGTTCTTGTTAATGCGAAGTGCTTCCGATCCCTTCACTTCCAGAATATTTCCTATAGCTGAGTAAAGCCTAATCATACGGAAGGATTTAGAACTGTCATTGGTAGTAAGCCAACCAGGTAGCACCGGTCGGACAGGTGCAAGAGCGGTCAGACGAATAGAAACATGGGAGAGCTAAGAAAGTATGAGAGAAACAGCCAGCCTATCAGAAAACAGAAATAGGTATGAGACGAATAAGGCTTCAAGATGATTGGAAGATTAACCACGCAAGTGAAAGAACAGTCAGGGAAAAAGAAAGCACCGCGATACGAATGAAGAAAGCGTCAGAGGGAACGGATGAGTTATCAGACGGACGGAAAATGAGACTGGTGGTGGGAAGGTGGAGGTGGGGTGGTGGAGAAGGGTGGCCAATCTCCAACACCGGTAGACTTCCACTTATCACCCTTTGAACCCCGATACGGTGATAATATTAATGAGATGCAAATTAGAGAGGCACGTGAACTGTAACCACCACCACTACCACCACCACCACCATCACCTCTGCTTCATCTGTAACTCCGGGCGTCACTGGAGATCGTAAACAGAGCGAAGACCCTAATAGAGAAGGGGTCATAACAGAGAAGTAGTATATAGCAACAAGATCGCAACTGAGGAGAGAACTGTAGTAAAGAGGGAAGAAATCCAAGAGATGCCAACAAACAACAACAGATCATAACAACAGAAACAACAACACCGAGAAACTCCTGATAAAGAAGGAATTATAACATATATTGATCATAAAAAGATTGTTGTAGAAAAGACAGCATAAATTAGAGGTCAAATAAGCTTCCTAATAAAGAAAATATGTCACGAGAAGAGATGAGAAAAGGAAATAGGTCTTGATGTGAATAGAAGAGATGGTACAGTGAAAATAGAAGAGATGGTACAGTGAAAATGGAAGAGATGGTACAGTGAAAATAGAAGAGATGGTACAGTGAAAATAGAAGAGATCGTAAAATGAACTACGAGGAGATCCTGTTGCAGACATTGTTAACTCAGGTGAATTAATGAACACGATGATTGCAGGTGGACCGATATGGATGTAGCGATGATTTAATGCAAGTCTTTCTCTAACATCATCATCATCAACAGCAGCAGCAAACGAAGCACACACCTCTTGTATACCCGGCGTCCCACAACCACGGCGTCATCATTCAGAAGGCGCCAAACCAGCCGTACAGATCGCAGGAGTTTTTAAGTGTTTACGAACGGGAGGGCGGGTGACACTGCAGACGCAACACAATGGCGGCTCTTGTCCCATCTTTGTTTACTTTACGGTCCCCAGCCTCGTACACAGACCAGCGGAATAAGGTCTGCCGATCATTAGACACCCACCCGATTCGTCCTCAAAGTCGTTAGGGGCTGGATCTGTTGCCTGGTTGAGGTGATTTGGTGAAATTGATTGTTGCATGGACGATTGCAGAGATAGAGGGGGTTAGAATAGACGCTGCCATATACCACATCCCACACACTGCCACACCCCACACTGCAACACCCCACACTGCCACATCCTACGCACTGCCACACCACACACAGTCACACCACACGCTGAAAGCCCCTAGAGTATGCTGCCACACCATTGCATACACACCCACACCACACAGGACACCACATTGCAAACTGCCACACCACACACGCCACACCACACACACTACCATATCTAATTCTGCTACATCACACCCCACACACTCCTTACTGTCACACCTCACACTCCAGCACCTCAAACTACCACACCACACACACAATCACACCACGCACACCACTCCACGCACTACCACACCACACACTGCTCTATCATTCTCTTACACCACACCTCACTCACTCCTCTCCGCCACCTTCCCCCCATACTCACACATTCTCACTCTCACACCACATACTACCATTCTTCACACTGCCACACCTCACACTGCCAAACATCACACACAATCACAAATTAAAGAAGAGAATGTCAATTAATAGTTTTTTTTTCTTTGCAGGTACGTGTGCGTGTGTGTGTTTGTGTTTATTTGATGGGACTGATCAGAGGGAGGTAAGTGTGTTATTTAAGATAAAGTTAGAGAGAGAGAGAGAGAGAGAGAGAGAGAGAGAGAGAGAGAGAGAGAGAGGAATAGGAAGAGAGGTATGGAGGAGAAAGAAAGAGAGAAGTGAAAAAGGTGAAGAAAGTGGAGAAGTAGTGGCGTAATTTTGGAAGGGAAACAGGAAAAGCCACAACGTAATAAGGAAACCGCGGTGATGGAGAGATGGAGGCAAGAGTGAGGGAGACGTGGAGGAAAGTGAGGTAATGATGTGAAAGTGTGGAGGAGGGACTATAGCCAGGGGTAAGAGAGGGGTAGAGAGAAGAGTGAGGAAAGAGGGGGGGGTAGAGAGATGAGAGAGAGGGAGAGGTAAAGTGGAGGATAGGAGAGAGGAGAGAGGGGGGGGGGTAGTGAGGAGAGTGAGGGAGAGGTAGAGTGAACAGTGAATATGAGGTAGAGGAAGAGTGAGGGAAGATGGAGGGAAGAGTGAGGCAGAAGGGAGTCAAGGTGTGAGTGTGGTGGAGGAACTAAGGCAGGTAGTGTGGGAAGAATGGTGAGATATGGAATGAGACAGGGAGAGGAAGAAAGGAACAGGGAAGAGGTGAAGAAGTAGGAGAAATAAGCAAGTAATGATGTGTATGATGTGGAGAAAAGACAACGGTGGAGTGGGGTTGGGAGTGACAGAGTAAAGCAGAGAGGGGTGGAGTGAGGCAAGAGTTTGTCAGGGAAGAGGCAAAGAAGCAAAGGAAAGAGGTAACTGATGACCTAAGAGTGACGAGGCAAGGAAAGAGAGAAGTGGAAGGAAGGAGTTATACACAAGGACAAGTGGGAAAGTGGAAGGAAGTAGTGGAAGAGTACATTGAGTAATACCTCGTGAATGGCCAGGCAGAGGCAGGTGGAGAGAAGTGGAGGATGAGAGTTGGGCAAAGAAAAGTACTAGGAAGAAGGTAGTGGAGTAATACAGTGAACATTGGCCAAAGAGTTTGAGACGACCAACAACATGCTGAAGACATCGAATCAGGTATCTTTCCTATACTTTTTTTCATCTTTGGTCTAACATTGCCATCTCTCCAGCTTTAATATTGAGTTGCAACAATAGATTAACTCCAGAATATGGCTCACCAGAAAATAAGTGGTTTGGAAAGGATGTAGAGCCATAGTATTGTCCTTTTCTTCCATTGAGCTACGTGAAATAAGCTGCAAATGCAAATCGGGGCCAGATTAAGGTGAAACTAGCATAATCGCCTGAAACACATGAAAGATGAGTCATGTCACCCCTCAAACCACCACCACCAACACAAATCCCACAAACCCATCAGAACCAACATCTCATTGAGGAAGCAGCGCCAGGTTGCCCAACACACTCCTCCAGCTGCTACAGAAATCCCCCTCATTAACGCTTATAATCCCGACAAGTTATCCCGTCACCAGAATTGCCGTAATCAGCCTGAGGAACCACAACATAACTCTCAAGCCAGGGCGGGAAGTTTGTTTGCAAGGCTTGGCTCAGACCTCACCGAACCTACCACCCAGCCCACCTCCATCACTTCCATCTTGCATGTTCCTCACCTCTGACCCTTTCAGAATTTAATGTCATGACCTGTTTCCCGTTTTGGCTTGACCTGTAGTGACTGACCTTCAGTAACCTGACCTTGTGTTAACCTCACCAACTCCCCACCAACATTAATTTCTTTCTCATCTTCTCTCGCTGAACTCTTAAATTAAAGTTTAGTGTCTTGCGCCTTGAGATCTTTGTTCGACTCAGATTTGACTTGATCTGAAGTGAATTATCTTATTAACATGATCCTGATTGACCTGGACTGCTGGTTGGAAGGACGTGAGATCAATTCTAGGCTGGGGAAGGAACAGTTTTGGAGCTTCGGTTATAGCAAGAAAAGTGGTGATATATCTTCCAGGAAACCCACCGACATGTCATAAATACACCCCAGCCAATCCATCGCATCAGTTCTGAACGTGTGGATGTTGAATATTAGTGTCCAAACGGAGATATGAGAAGGTATGTGATATTTTTCGCGTAGGAAGACAGCTGGTTCTCATGAAACGGACTGTCGGGTTTGTGTCTAGAGCTGGAGTAAAAAGAAAATAATATAAATCCTTCTAACTCTCCACCTACCTTGTCTCTCCTGCCCCCACAACTCAGCCCCTCCCCTCTCACAGTTCCCTAGCACTCCGTCTTTCACCACACTGGACATTTTCTCATCACATCATTCACCAACCACATCCCTCACTTCCCCCTCCTCACTCCTCCTCCTTCTTCCTCTTTCACACCCCTTTATTGCCCCCTCATTCTCTCCCACGCCTGTCTTTACTCCTCCCTCTTCCTCTCTTACCCTCCCTCCCTCTCTCACTCCCCTTGAATTCTCCCTCTTTCTCTTGCACCCTTCTCTTTATTCCTTCCTTTTCCTCTCTTCACCTCTCTTCCTCTCTCACCCCTCTCTTTAACACTCCCTCTCATACGCTTTTCCTCCTTCCCCTGCTATCTTCTCTCTGTCACCCTTCCTTTCATCTTTCCCTCCTGTCATCCACGTACAGTACCTTACTCTCTTTCCTCTTTCTTCACTTCTTCCCTCTTCTTTCTCTCCCAGATCTTCAGTTTTTCCTCTTTCCTCTCATATTGCCCTCACTTTACCCTCTTCCTCTTTTTCTCCCTCCCTTTACTGTTTTCCTCATTTATCTTTCCTGTTTCCTTTTTGCACTACTCTGTCCACGCCTCATATCCCTCCCTCATCCATCTTTCTTCCCTCCCTCCCTCAACTTGCCTCTGACCTCGAAGGAAGGAAAGAGAGAGAGAGAGAGAGAGAGAGAGAGAGAGAGAGAGAGAGAGAGAGAGGATGAAACTATTGCATGTGGAAAGAAGGTATAAAATTGGATAGGGAAAATGAAGTGAGAAAGGGAAGGAAAGGAAAGGAAAGGAAGGGAAGGGAAGGGGAAGGAAAGGAAAGGAAGGAAGGGAAGGAGAAGAAAAAGAAGGGAAGGTAAATTAAGAGGCAAGTTAGAAAGGGTATGGAGGAGAGAAGAAGACTGACAGAAAAGAAGTAAGGGAGAAGAGGGGAGGGGCAGGCACTGGAGAGGATGGGAAGGACTGGGAAAAGAATGGAGACGGGGTGAGAGGGGAAAGAGGGCAAGTTAATGTGGTGAGAGGGGGAAGAGGGGAGGTTAATATGGTGAGAGGGGAAAGAGGGCAGGTTAATGTGGTGAGAGGGGGAAGAGGGGAGGTTAATGTGGTGAGAGGGGAAAGAGGGGAGGTTATTAAGGTGAGAGGGGGAAAGAGGGGAAGGTAATGTCTATGTGTCCACTCATTCCTAGGACAGGTGGCTGACCAAACCCCATACAGACCAGAATTCATATTTATTTTGTTCTTCTTGTTAACAGATAAGTTACTGTGCTTAGGAGAGCCTCTTGGTAGTAGGGGGTTAGTGAAGGTCTTTTTCTAACCCCCTCAGGTCAAAAAGTCTCCCTAGAGCTGAAGAACTCGTTTGGAAATAGGAAGACTCTAATGAGGAAAACGCCATCTCCCTGAAGGATTTATTTAGACCTTTGTTTAGACCTCTAGTTAGGGAGGGGGGCCTTCCTTCCTTACATTTATTTTTTCTTTATTTTATTTATTTAGATGTGTCACTTCTTGCCTTTATTATGTACCTCTGAGTTTTAATTTAGACTGATTCTAATTTAGGATTCTTTTCATGTTATTCATGAATATGTCTATCTTCCTGCTTCAGTCACGCCTCGCATCCACCTCCCTCTCTCCCCACCTCTTCCCCCATTCCCATCTCTCCCCTCCCCCTCCCTCCCCTTTCCCTCCTCTCCCCCTCCTTCCCAACTCCCCAGGTGCCTTTCATTCACTCAGCTCTCTCCCTTCTTTACCCTCTATCGCCAGCCATCCCTCTCCCCACCTAGCCCACTTCTTCCCATTCACTCACTTCACTTCTCCTCCACCCATTCATTTTCACTCATTCCATGGCCCTCTTCTCCCCACTTCCTGTTTTTTTTTTTGGGGGGGGGGGACGGGGGCATCCTTTCTCTATCCGGTTCAATTCTACCATTCAGTCCCGTCCTCTTTCTTTCTATCCTTCCTGCCGACGCAACATCGCCTTTCCATATGCCTCTCCCCATCTCCCCTCCCTTGCCTTCCCATCACCCACCCTTGCCTAGTGCATCCCACTCCTCGTCCTTCACACCTGCTCATTCTTCCTGCCCTCATCATCCCCTTTCCCTCTATTTTCCCTTTCCTTTCAGCACCCCTCTTCCACTGCACTCTCTCTCCTTCCCTGTATGCCTCTCACTCTCTCATTCCTCCCATCCTTTTCCCTTCCTCCTTCTCAGTATACCCCTTCCCAAACATCCCCCTCGCCATTCTCTTCTCCTCCCACCTCCAGTGCATCCCACTCCCTTTATCCCACGCACTCAGTCTACCCATCCTTTTGCATCCCACCCTCTCTCCCCATTCTCGCTACGCACCCAGCATCCCTCTTCTACTCTTCCCTCTCCTCTCCCTCTCCCCTTTCATCCCCCCTCTTCTCTCTCATCTCCCCTCTCTCCGGTCCTCCTTCTGTCCCATCCAGTCCTCCCATTTTGTGGTATCTTTACTAAACCATCTTCCTCAGTTTTCCCACTCACTCAGCATCCCCCTCTCACTCCACCCTCTCATCTCCCTCTCCCTCTCCCTCTCCCTCTCTCTCGGTGCCGTGCTGTAAGGTAGTAAGTCGGAAGGACACAGAAGGAGAGGTGTGGTAGTTAGCCAGACAGTCTCTCATTACACCTGAGTGATTTACCGACGCCACTTTCCCACATATTCAATAGTGGGAGTGCGGTTTGTGGGCAGGTGTGGGTGTAGAAAACGGGGTGCGGATGAGGGGTCACTTCGGAGGATGGGTGTGGGTGTCAAGGAGTGTGTGGGATGGGTGTGGGTGTAGTGGAGTGTGTGGGATGGGT
>JAGKTI010041846.1:0-10191 GCA_018397915.1 Birgus latro
CAGAGAGAGCGATAGAGTCGTTCCTTTGACGTGAGACAGGCCATTTCGATTCCGTCTGTCCTTTGTGCACGAACCCGATCTTATCCACCAATTACAGTTTAATGAATAATCTTACTCTCTCCCTATCCCCTCAGACACACCACATTCCCCTCTCCCCCGTGTGGCAGGATGTGTTGAGAGGACAGCGGTTATGTGGAAGGAGTTGCTGTAAAAGATCACGAGGGGATGGATTAGTGACCGTGAAGCGACCACGTTTCAAAGAGGATACAGTTAATAATGCGGTCAGTCTGTAAGATCAATACATACGGCAACAAATGAGAAGGATCGAGGTACAGTGGTCTGTAGTTACATCCAGCTCCGACCTGAGGAAGTAGGTAGGTCCTGTGTGCTGTTGAGTGTATTATGTATTCAACACGTCAGTAATGGACTATTTTAAAATTCTGATAAACGTTAAGATATTTGTAATAAGTGGATGTGAAAGTATCATTTGCACGTACTCATATCTGCCATACCAACGTTTATCAACCAGGGATCCTGGGACCCCAAGAAGGCCACAGAAAACTGCCAGGAGGTTCGCAAAATGAGAAAAATCACTGAATCTTGGTTTTCTTCTCATCTTTACATTTTTTGGTTACTACTTAATACATTTTGTAATTAGCATTCACAGTTAACAGATTAATATAGCCATTTAGTTCTGTATTTGAATATAATTTCTCTTTCCCTGCGTAAAAAAAAAAAATCAAATGGAAAATATCTGTGACTATACCTTCAATGTTTACAATACTTCGTTTTGTGTGAAGGAAGTGAAAGTTTGGATGCAGTTGTAAGCATTTTCAGAAAGCATTTAAGTAAGCTATAATAACTGATGATAGTGACGAGGGAATGTCATAGTCTGTTAATTTTCTAAGGCAGGGGTTTCCAACGCTTTTCTGCCCACCATCTCTTTTTCTACGTGTTCCATGACCCATTTTCCAGCATGGCCACTATTCCGTGAGTGAGGGCTTAAAATATAGCGTAACAGGAGCATATTTCTAGGTCATAACAGAAGCTACATGGTAGGGGTGTAAACTAGTAAGGAATAATCATATGAATATAACAAAGTCTCTCACATGTGGAGGAAGAAGCTTTACCACGTAAATAAAACGTTTGGAAGTTAGATTGCCAAATACCACCCACCCAGTAATTTTGTACTGGACCCGACGGGTGTGTAACAGGCAAAGCTATCTCATATTCTCCAAGAAATAGGAAAAGAGAAATATTAGTTGGAGCTTCCTTAATAGTCTGATCTATGTTCTCAGTGTGAATATGGAAAAGTAGGCTAGAGTAAAGTGAAAACTGTGATAATGTTTTTTCTCTATCCAGCCCCCCGTTGGGAAAAAATATCCTACTTAGGTTAATTTACCTCAGGTTGGAAACAGCTGGCCTAGGTCCTAAACTTTTGGAAGCTTCGGGAATTTTTCAAGATTACAGGGGATCCACGAACGTGAAAAGACCGAGAAATATTGCACTATACCGTTCCGATAAGTATTTGGCGTATACCGTTGGCAACAGAAGATAAAGACATCTGACCATAACAGAAATTTGGTAAGCAAATGGCTAGAGACGAAGATTGATGAAAAGTCAGAAATATTCAGCATTGTTCATCGGGGCCTACTTTTATTCCATGTGGTGGTAACACCATGAAAAATGGAAAAAAAAAACTACCCTCTCATCTTATGCCAATTGCCACTCTCCTACACCACACCTGTGTTCATGACAGGAGCTTTAAGCATACAGGAGAAGCAACAGGGTTCAGCCGATCCAAGTTGACCGATAAATTCTCCCTCCAAGTAACCCCACCAAAATTACCATGAATCAACACATCAGAGTAGGAGGCAGCCACGACTCCACTGTCCTTTTCTGTTGGAATATCATATTGATCTTGGAAAATTATCCTCCTCGATATTCTCTTCAAAGGGTAAATGTCAAATTGGTGATTTCACACACGACACTGGAATCTGGTTGTCTAAAGAACTTTCTTGCAATGGAGCAAGAAATAAATACGAACTCCAGCTTCGACTGCATAAATAAAACAAGGTCATTAAAAGACGAAAGGGCGTGCAAGGAACAGCATGGTGGAATGAAGAGGTGAGACAAGCTGTGGCGCAAAAGAAAAATGCATATATTGAGTGGATGGGAAGCTTGGACATGGAGGAAGTTGAGAGACGGAAGAGAGAGTTATATGCAGAGAGGAAGAGAGAGGAGAAAAGATTTGTAAGAGAGAGTAAGACAAGAGCGGATGTGGAATTTGGAAGGAATTCGAGTGTAAAGTGAAGGGAATGTTAGAAAATGTTCTGGAATGAGGTAAAGACAGAAAAACAGGGTGATAAAGAAGCTAGTCGGGGAGTGATGATGAAAATGGTAGATTGCTAGTGGAAAAGGGAGAAAAGATGAGCAGATGGAGAGAACACTTTTAAGAACTGTTAATCATAGAGAATGAAAGTGATGCTAGGATAAGTGACTGGGGAATGGCTGGGAGAAGGTGGGAGGTGAGAAGAGAGGAATAAATCAGTAGAGTAGTGGAAGCAAAGAAGAAAGTCAAAATGGGGAAAGCCTCAGAAACTGATGGATTGTGTGGTGAAATGCTGAAGCATGAGGGAGAGAAAGTAGTAGAATGGATATGGAAAATGTTCAGATTGGCCTAGAAGGAAGGTAGAGTCCCGGAGGATTGGAAGTTAGGTATTATTATTCCTCTGTACAAAGGAAAAGGGGAAAAAGAAGTGTGGTAATAATTTTTCTTCTGAATGTAATAGGAAAAGTAAAAAAGTATATGGTAGGATACTCGTTGACAAAATTAGGGAAATAACAGAGTAATTTGTTTGTGAAGAACAGGGAGGTTTTAGGAAGGGAAAATGTTGCTTAGATCAGATATTCATTCTTGGTTCTTTAGTGGAAATGTTTCAAGAAAAGGGAAAGAATTTGTATTCAGCCTTCATGGATTTGAAGAAAGCATATGAGAGGGTGGATAGACAAGGAATGTGGAAAATATTAAAAGATATGGAGTTATTGGGAAGTTGTTGAATGCCGTGAAGAGTATGTATGAGGGGGCTAAGGCTGGGGTGCAAGTGGATAGTGAATTGAGTGAATTTTTCTATTTGAATGTTGGATTGAAACAGGGATGTGTTATGTCTCCATGGTTGTTCAATCTGTATATGGATGGAACTATAAAAGAGATACGAGGTAGGGCAGGAGCTACTTTAATGAGAGAGGGCAGCGTTTGGAAACTCCCTGTACTGTACTTTGCAGATGATACTGTATTGTTGAGTGAAGACGAAGGGGAACTGCAAGGCTTAGCGAATGAGTCTGGAAATTTTTGTAAGATACGGAATCTAGAGGTGAATGTAGGGAAGAGTAAAATTATGGTCGAAAGAAATGAAGCCACCCGATGTACAGTGATGTTGGATGATGAGGAAATGGAAAATGTAAGTGCATTTAAGTGTGATGAGTAAGGATGGATGTTTGGAGGGTGAAGTGCTTGAAAGGGTACAATAAGGAAGAAAGGTTGCTGGTTCTTTGAAAGCAGTGATAAGAAACAGGGAAATGAGCATGGAAGCAAAAAAGTCGCTGCATGACAGTATTGTGATACCAACTCTTACGTATGGAAGTGAACCTTGGATCTTGTTGGAAGGACAGAAGTCAAGAGTGAGAGCAGTGGAAATGAGTTATTTGAGAGGAGCATGTGGAGTTACATGGAGAGACAGACTGATAATTGTGAAAGTGAAGGAGCATTGTGGTGGGGATGTGGATGTGATAGAGAGTGTTAAAAGAAATACACTGAGGTTGTTTGGCCATATGGAGAGGATGGAGAGAGAGAGGCTAACGAGAAGAGTGTATGTATATAAGCGAGGTGTAGGGGGGGGGAGAAGGAGGGGGATGCCAAGGATGAGATGGAGGGATGGAGTGGAGAGGTATATGAAAGGGGTGTGTGATCTGGGAGCAGAGCAGTGAAATGGCTGAGGAACGGGTGGCATGGAGGCGATTTATTTGTGGCCACCCTTTACGGGATTAAGGCTTCTGGCAATAGATGGGTAGACATTAAAATTCTTGGATGCACAGCTGCCAGAAATAGCATAGTTGTTGCCCAAAGTTCCTTTTACATTTCCATTTCCATACTCTCTGAATCACGCTGCCTTACACCTGATTTTATTCTTTTTAATAATGAAGAGGTAATAAGTTATGTGTCATTAGGAGAGACAGACAGATAGAGAGGCGGGCAAACCTATCGTTTAAATGTTTGTGATTGCCAATATACAATATACATACACATTAATATTTGTGTAGACGATTCCTTGTGTGTGTGTGTGTGTGTGTGTGTGTGTGTGTGTGTGTGTCCATCACTAGGCTGACCTGAATGACACATTGTTTAGTTAACGAATAGCCTGTCAGTCTGTCTAACCACCCACTTACACCAGTGTTCACCCACGAGTTCATTTGGTGACCTGGATGTAACACTGACGGCTGTGTGTGTATTAAAGAAATTGAGACGTAGCAACATCTGCCCATTTTGGTGACCCTCGTACAATCGACTGACTTCTGTTTTATTTCCATCTTACCTCCTCCTTTAAACGTTGTCTCAGCCTTCTTTTCCCTGCTTCCATTTTTTCCCCACACCCCCTTCATTATTTTGATGTTATGTTTCCTGCTCTCTTCTTTCCTCTCTTCTCTTACCCTCCTTCCTTCTCCTTCCTTCATGATCCAACGCCTCCTTCGTCTGTTTCTAGAGGCTAACAAGCATCTCAACATGTTTCTCTGTAATTAACTAGGTATTAAAGTAATGAAGTAATCCGCGACCGAGTTTTCTCAAATAATTTTGGGCCGACTTTAACCAAACTTGGTGAAAGAACTGAAGACCAGCCAAGACCAATGATTTTATGTGCACTCAGACAAAGGTGAAGGTCGCAGGGCAAGGTCAAAGTTTTGCCAACGTGTGTTTGTGTGTGTGTGTGTGTGTGTGTGTGTGTGTGTGTGTGTGTGTGATCTGGACTTTAACTTGGTAGGCTGTTCGGCCTATTGTATTGAAAAAAAAAATACATCAAAGGCCAAGGGAACAAGATAAGAACAAAAGGATTCAGCTTTGAGAACGTTCAGCCAAAGGTCAAGGCCACAGAGCAAGGTCAGATATTGTCAGTCTCTATTACGCTTGCCCGCACTACAATTTTCTCTCTTCACTGCCATCCTTCCTCCGTTTCCCCCTCCCCTCCTTTCTTTTCCCTCCTCCCAGCCCTACATTTTTCTCTCTTCGCTCCTCTCCACCCTCCGCTTTCCCCTCCCGTCCTTTCTCTTGCCTTCTCCGGTCCTACTCGACATTCACCCTTTCCACCCCCCGCCAGTATTTTGTGAAGGTAATGTAGGTGAACGAGGAACCAATTTGCATCTCATTATCTTTGCCGACATGAAGAGTTGTTGGGAAAACGCTGGAAATTATTTTGGGATTTTGAGAAGCTAAACATGAAGAAAGAGGGAAAGAGAGAGAGAGAGAGAGAGGGGGGGGGGAGGAAGGAGGAGGGGAAATAACTGGGGATGTCAGAGGGAAACAGTAAGGATAAAGGGTACTTGACGGGAGGAAAGGAACAGACTGCAGGAAAGGGAGGAAACGGATGGAGGGAAATAAGAGGACAAGGAAGGAGAGAGGTTGCGGAACTGTGGTGGATACAAGAGAAGGAAGGGAGATGATAAGAAAACGTAAGAGGAGCGCGAGGAAGGAGAAAGAAACTAAAGTAAGCTGGAGGGAGGGAACAGTGGTACGGAGGGAAAGGGGAGAAGAATAGAAATAATTTACAGTGCATTAGTAGGTAGGGTGTGTTACAATGAAATTACTAAGAGCTGTTGAAGAATGAAAAAATTATGTGCGACTGAGAAAGTATAAGATACAAGAATACAGGAGAAAGATATCATTATAGGGGGCAATTTCAGCAGAGGATTGTTTAGAAGAGACTGGAGTGATGGACGAGACTGTGGATAACAGGAGTATTGGACGGGAAAGGGACCAGCGTAAGCAATGGCAGAAAACAAGATATCACTGTGTTTGCATGGTCAGTCCCTGCCATACTTGTCCCCAGTATATTTGACAATGCCTTCTCCCCCCTCCCTTCCCCCACACAAACACACAGTTTAACTTCTCGTAGTAAACTCGAGCAAACAACCCCCAGTCGTTTCTGTTCCTTCTTAAAACCGACCCCGTTTCCCACCACGCACTACCCTTCTTTACATACTCTAACTTCTCATCTCTCCTCATTGTTCTCGACCTCCACGCCCTCTTCTCATGCACCTCATTCTCATGCAAGTCTGTAGTCACTTTTCACTTTCAGTTCGTTCGACATGGAAAAATCACCCGAGCGTATTTCTTTTTGCTTCTTGAAACTGCTAATATCGTCAGAAAGTTGACCGGGCTGGCACTGGCATCTTTGAAACATGACTGGTTACCCTAGCAAACAGCCCGTGTTTCCGAGAGAATATTGTCAGACTCCCCCTACCCCCACCCGAGTTCTTGAGCCACCCCATAAGTAAGCTTGACCACATCTCGCCCACTCATCAATAAACCTATCGAAGCCCATGTCCACAATATCAGCCTCTACATCACATTCTTCACGAATCTTTTCATTTGCACCACTACCCTTACATTTCACTCCACATACAATTGAAAAGTAACTTATTTAATTAACTTCTGCTCTTGATTTTTGTTCCTCATGCATCGTCCACGCTGCACTACATTAGTACTGGAATTAATATCCTGTCTTGCAATGCTTTTTTCGCTTTCTTGTTTACACTCCTAATACTCGTCACTGCTCACAACAATCCTGCTATCAACCTTCCTTGCTGAACCCTTTCCTTCAGTTCAGCCTCCATCCTAACTTCTTTTCATATCACTGCGTATATTCTTGAAGACTGACACATTTTCCGTTTCAGCCCCATTCACTATCAACTTACATTTGGTTTATATATCTCTTTCAAACACCATCACTGTGCTCGTCTCTAGATTTGCTTTTAGATTTCGTTGTACACATTACCAAATTTTCTCACAGGGTCCCATGCAACTTACCCTCCAGACCATCTGCAAACATAATTACAATCACATCTCAGTCATTACCTCCTCTCCTCGGGACCATTTACCTACCAAGTGTCCTCTCTTTCACGTCTCTGATTATTCCATTTATATATTCTGTACTGTAAAAGCTGTTGTGTGTGTGTATGTGTGTGTGTGTGTGTGTGTGTGTGTGTGTGTGTGTGTACAAAGCTGTTGAGTCATGTTACTGGTGGAGGTCGGTGGGTGGGTGGGTGGACAGGCGGAATGGATTGAGTGGGTGGACAGGGTAGTTGGATTAAGTTAGCGGGTGGGTAGGGTTAATGGGTGGTTGGGTCGGGTGGGTAGGTTGGTGAGCTGGTGGTTAAAGTGGGTTGGTGAATGGGTGGGTGTGTGGACAGGCACGGCGGGTGAAATGGGTTGACGGGATGGGCAGGATGGATAGGTGAGAGGCATGGGGAAAATAGATCCATTAGAAACAGTAGACAAAGATCCGTGAGTAAAACAGGCTAATGGGGAAAAGAAGTTAATGGGGAAGTAATCCATAGGAATATTAAGTCCATGGGGAAGAGAACTGGCCAATGTTTGATCAGACCCCTGGGAAAAATAGGTAGGGGTTGAGGCCAAGGGAGTTTCCCAGTGATGTGCTAATGCCCTGATAAACAGTAACTAGCCACGATAAAAACATGAGATAGGCTTACTTCATTTCGACAGTGAACCTAAATCTTTCACTCAACACACCAGATGCTTTTATTCCATCATACATACTTTTGATGGCTTTGGGTAATATGCCTTCTACCTTCCATAGTGCCTGCTGATCTACTTTCATCATGTGTTTTCTTCATACCGACAAAAGCAATTGGCACAGTAAATAATACGAAAGGTGTGTTGCTGGACAAGGATCTAGAAGATAAAGTCTTATAAAATATGAAATGTGCTATGTGCAGTAGATTCTGTTATGTGCTGATATCAGGATATGCAGCCGCTCTGTAAGAGCCTATGGTCTTTCATCAGGAGGTGTTAACGTGCAAATTAATCCTTCAAAAAACAATGTTACTCCCTCCGTCTCTCTCTTGGATAAAATAAAAAAAATATATGAGAGATGAGCGGAGAGTAGGTTAGACGAGAAGGGAAGGGATGTTTGTTTTTGGCTGACTATTCATGACATACTTATAACGCAACAAGAGGATTCCAAATTTACTGGCCTAGCCGCATTTTCAGTCACTATGGCCTAGGGTTTGACATGAACGTGATCACCACTAAGAAGAGGGCACACAGTCAGCTTGAGAGGATTCATATGACACCTCAATCGTCAAAAATGGTCCAAAATTGCGACCTCTAAAGCGCGTGCAAACAGATGGACCAACAAAAACTGTTTTTCTGGGACAGCCTTACCAAAGGCCTCAACTCTGCCTTAGGAAATGTAGTGTAGATTGCTGTATTCAGTACCCACGCTTTTATCTGTCTGAAGTAATATAATGTATAAGTAAATGACGTCTTTCACTGGTTAATACTATATTTTCAAAACAGAATCATGAGAGGGAAAGACTTAAACTAAACAAATTTCTCCATGCTAGGAAGATTGTAGGTAGGGAATACAGCCATGTTCTCCTTTGCTTCTTATTTATTGCTGCTGAAGCTAATTTTTTCAATGCCTAATTTCGTTTTCGTTCAGGTTGACCATTGTGGCGCAAACACATGAACAGCTACAACAAGACGCATTTAGACTGCTCGCTCCTAAGTCAAACCGGAGGTCAGGTAACTATAAGATTCACTTGGCAAGCCAATCAGCATGCTAACTTTTCCAGATCATATTATTCACTGTCAAGTTTGAATTACCTTGGGTAATATTTCACTACTGAACATCTCAAAGTTAATAATATAGTAACTCTCCCGCAGCGGTAGGTAGGAGCGCCTGTCATCTATTCCCAGATATACTGCTGCCTTCAGGTGACGCCACACTAAGTGATGAGCCTAATGTTTTCTAGTAAACCAGTGAACAATTTGCTACACGGGACAGTAGCCACGTAACCAAATAAGCTTGGTGCTTTAGTGGGTTAAGGCATTCTAACCTGACTGAGCCTGTAAGGGTTCCTAGGAATGGTTGGGGTTTATTGCTCACATGTGTGCCACTCATGTGCATGTGAGGCTGGTCACCCTCATCTTAAACGTCGGAACTGAATAGTCTAGCCCTCGGCTCCTACACTCCTGATAGAAAAAAAAAAAAAGGATTGGAAGGTGGCTGGAGAGATGGCTTCCCCGTCTTCACACGTCCAAGCAAAGAAATCCAGAACTGATTTAGTTGTTGACGAATGATGTTTCTGCACATCACAGCATGATTCTCACAGATAAACACATCCTCGACAGTAAAACCTGGCTCTTTGAATAGCTGGAGCTAATGGAAATTCATGCTCGTGTCAAGCATAATTATGTAAATACAACAAGGCATTTTGTCCATCACCTTTATTCCTGAGGCTGACTTGCAGAACGTGATCGGGCAGACTATCCAGAGAATCAAAGTTGTATTATATTGTACTGGGTACTTTCGTCCGATTGTAAGAGATTGAATAACGACAGTTATTCATCTGATATCCCTTTTAAGATGTCAGGGTATCACTGGGAATTTTTGTACGAGTCTTTCATGTAACAGTCCACTGTCCTGCCACCTGATCCCCACCTCCTTCAGTACCGAAGTCTAATGACAGTTTAAGCATTAGTCCGTACTGTCAATCTGTGTTTTTACAGGCAAACATGCTGATGTTAAATGATGTCATGAGGATGCTTAACTGGGATAACAGGGTACAGAAATATACAGAAGCAGCTAGCTTTAATTCTATGGAAGGTCACAGACAATTTGATTATACAGGCACATTGTTCAGTTATCCACGTCCTCTATTTTGTTATGAAAAACTCCGCAACGCCTACATATTCGACATCTGCTTCTGAAGTTGCTTCATCCAGTTATCTGATCTCTGCATCACTGTATCCTGAAGCTTACTACAAACATGTCGACGAGCACTAATCATTCAGAATCGTTCTTCGCTTTTCATGATGCTTTCCAACCATTGCACACACACACACACACACACACACACACACACACACACACACACACACCCACACCCACACAC
>JAGKTI010041848.1:0-10190 GCA_018397915.1 Birgus latro
TAGTACCGGTAAGGTAGTAAGCTCTAGTGGAGTGCATAAACACCTTACATTTGCAGTTCATTATTTCTGTATTACCACGTCAGCTATATATCTTCCATATGTAAATTTAATAATCATGCAAGTCTTAATGTGATAGCCATTATCAGTTGTTCATCAATAATACGATGTAAAAGTATTACAGGTCTTAGCAAATTATGTCAAACCGCTTCGGTTTAACAGCATTAAGAGGAAAGAGGTATTTCTAAATGGCCTGTTCGAATGATGTGAACTGCCATTATTCATGCTTCTTTGAAACAGTTCTAAATTTCCGATAAAGCATATGTACTTTGGGTACTAGAAATATATATTCATTGAAGAAAACGTTTAGTACGGCAGGCTCCTGTTTGCACAACTGACTGATGTATGATACCAACGTACGGTGATATATAAAAGGTTACTGTTTGCACAGCTGACATTGTGACATAGAAGCGCAGTAATAATAGGTCACTGTTGAGCAGCGGGGTGACTCAGTGGTAGAGCTCTGGACTCGAGATCGCGGGGTCGAGAGTTCGCTCCCCGCCCAGGTAGCTGCCTTTGCTGGGAGGGGCAGTGCTCTCCTGTAATCCAAGCAGGGTTATATGATCTGTGTAGGTCTAGCTTGGGGGAACGATCCAGTAGGTTACTGGTTGCACAACTGACAACGTTTTGATGCAAAAGTACGGCAATAAGAAGCTACTGTCTGCATAAATGACAAATGTTATTATACAGAAGTAAGGTATAAGTAGGCTACTGTTTGCACAACGGACAAAGCTCTATGAGAGGTCTATCTATCTATAGCCCGACTCCCTAATCCCGCAAAGCGTGGCCGCAGACAAAACGCCTCCAAGTCATTATGTCACTGACCATTTGACTGCCATCCTCCCAGCCCACTCCCTCCTCCCTCATATACCTCTCAACTCCATCCCTCCACCTCATCCTCGGTCTCCCCCTCCCCCTCCTACCCTCCACTTCACCCATATATACACCCTCTTAGTCAGTCTATCATTCTCCATTCACTTCACATGTCCAAACCACCTCAGTGTATTTCTCCTAATTTTCTCAGTCACATCCACATCCACCCCACAACGTTTTTTCACTTCTTCATTCATCAGCCTATCCCTCCATGTCACTCCACATGCTCCTCTCAGGTAGGCTAACTCATTTCCACTGGTCGCACTCTTGACTTGTTCCCCTCTAGCAAGGCCCACGCCTCGCTTCCATACGTCAGGGTAGGGATCACAATACAGTACTATCAGACAGTGACTTCTTAACTTCCATACTCACCTCCTGTTTCTCATCACCGCTTTCAGTGAACCAACAACCTTCCTTCCCTGCTGTACCCTTTCAAGTACTTCATTCCCAAAATTTCCATCCTTACTTATCACTCTACCCACGTGCTTGAATGCGCTTACATTCTCCATATCCTCACCATCCAACCTCACTGTGCCTTCTGTGACTTCATTCCTCTCAAACGCCATGACTTTACTCTTGTTTACATTAACTTTCAGATTCCTCTTCTTACACACTGTCCCAAATTCATTCATCTAACCTTGCAACTCCCATTCATCCCCAAACAATACTGCATTATCAGCAAACAGCAACACTGGAATATTCCACACCTCACCCTCATTCACTAGAGCCACCCCCACATCCACTGACCTACCTTGCACCTCCTTTACAACCCATCCATGAGTATATTAAACAGCCATGGAGACATCACACATCCCTGTTTCCGTCCCACATTTAGATCAAAGAACTCACTCAGCTCACCATCAACTTGCACTGTAGCCCTAGCTCCCTCGTACGTACTCTTCACAGCACTCAACAATTTCCCATCCACTATATTCTTAATACCTTCCACATACTGTACCTTGCCTATCTAGTCTGTGATATGCTTTCTCCAAGTCCATGAAAGCAGCATACACTTCCTTTCCCTTCTCTAGATACTTCTCCACTAAACGTCTTAGAACAAATATCTGATGCACACCCTTTCCCTTCCTAATTCCCTCTTGTTCTTCTCCAACTAGCTCCTCTGTTATATGCCTAACCTTATCAATAAGTATTCTACCATATATATCTCCAATCATACTAAGAAGGCAAATACCCCCATGGTTACCACATATTTCTCTCTCCCTTTTTCTTTGTATAAATGAACAGTTATACCTGATTTCCAGTCTGGAACTCGTTCCTCTTCTCAGGCCTATATACAGAACTTCCATATCCACTCCACAACAATCTCACCCCCACACTTCAGCATTTCACCACACACTCCATCAGTTCCTGGGCCCTTTCCCGTCTTGATCTTTTTCATTGCGTCAACTACTTCCGCCCTACTGATCTCTTTCTCCCTCCTCTCATCTTTCCTTCTCCCAGCCATTCTCACTTATACTCGCACAGCTTTCACTCTCTACATTCATCAAATCCTCAAAGTGCTCCTTCCATCTCCTAATTTCTCTCTCTTCTCCACCAAGAGTCTATTATACCCATCTTTCACTCCTCTACTATTTCCCCTTTCAGACTGTCTAACTTTCTTTACCTCCTTCCAGAACAACTTCATACTCTCCCTCCATTTCATACTCAGATTCCTCCCAAACTCTTCATCCACTCTCTTCTTATTCTCCTTCACCAATCTCTTCACCTCCCTTCTGCTCACATATACCTCTCTCTTCTCTCTCTCATCTTCTACCCTACCTATACTCGCTAGCCAGTCACTATATGTTTTCTTTTGTTCCACAGCTCGTTTCACCTCATCATTCTACCATGCTGTCCCTTGCACACCCCTGCATCCCCTCCTCACTCCAGAAACCACTTCGCATGCTGCGCCTGTCTCTTCCGTGAATATCTTGCATTCTTCATCCATTCCTTCCATCTGCTCTAATTCATACCTTCCCAATCTTCCCCTATGCTCTTATACTCTGCCATTTTCTCACTCTCTTGCAACTTCTCCACTCTTTTCACAGGGGATGTTTCCTCCTGTCTTCCCCTTTGTCTCTTCATCCATTTTCTTTGCAGCCTTACTGGGGCCATAACTAAGTGATGGTCCGAGATTCCATTCCCCAACCCTCTCCACACTCTTGCATCCAACACTTGTCTTCTCATTCGTTCATCCACACACACGTAATCTATCATTGCCTTTCGTTCAACAAGTTCACCGTCCACCCTCCTCATGACTCTCCACGTACTGTATACCTGTGGATCATCTTATGCCGGAAGAAGGTGTTGGCTATTGCCAACCTCTTACTAGCACAGATGTCCACCAAAGCACTACCACTCCCATCTACTTCAGCTGGCACACCCCACTGACCAACCACTCCATCCAGTCGTACATTCCCAACTTTACCATTCATGTCTCCAACCAGAAACACTCTATCGCTCCTCACAAACTTGTCCATACATGCTTTTAAACTCGCCCAAAACTCATCATTCACTCTTGCCAGTCGGTCCTCTGTCGGCGCATACGCACGTACAATCGCCCAAGCTTGCACAGCGTTCTTAGCGTGGAGTGGACAGGGAAGTTTGACATATTATTTTATTGACATCATCACCCATCTTTCCTTTCCACAAAATCTTCAGTCTGTACAAATGTTTGTAAAAGATATTCTCGTATTCATGCCAACACTTGCCAGCCTTGATCTCCCGTCAATCCACCCCCTCGAGGCGGTTTAAACCGCGGATGGACTAAACCTCGGATTAAGTGCCTCAGCGGCTGAGAACCTCGTTCTGAAATCTATGATCTGGGATTATACTGTAATCCAGGTTTAAAGCCGAGGATCTGGCTCAAAACCAGGAGATGAAGGAGAAAGCTGGCAAGGAAATAAGAAAACGGACGTAGAACAGAGTAACGAGGACCGACCGTTAACCGAGATCAGATGTAGTGAGCTGGGAGAAAAAGAGATTAACTGGGAGAGGATGATGCTAACTGGGAGAGGATAATAGTAACTGGGAGATGAAAAGAATGACTGGGAGTTAAAAAGAAGTAACTGGGAAAATGGTAACTGGGCGTGAGTCACTACGAGAGAAAGAAGTTAAATGGAGGAAAAGAGAAAGTGGAAGGAAATGAACTTAAGCTAACTGGGAGGAAAGGTTACTAACTTATTAAGAAAGAAAACAATACCGAGATTAAGAGAGTATTAATGTTGGCAAGAAAACTTCTGGTAAAAGATCTGGTGTGCAAGAAATAAAACTAAGGGAAGGGAAGGATGGTCACGAAGGGGATAAGTTCGTGTGAGGAGGTGAAGAGGATAGTGAGGAGAGGACGGCACAGGAGAAAGGAAGATGAAAACAAATATGGATAACATTATAAAAGGAAGGAGAGACTCGGCCTGAGGAGAAGGGAAGAGAAGAGAGAAGGGAGAGATAGGAATATAATGAGAAGTAGGAATAAATATTTAAAAGAGAAAGTGGGAAGTGAAGGAAGGAAAAGAGTATAATAGAAGAGTCACTTAGAACAACAGATATTAACCCTGTCATGGTCGGGACAACTCTACCAGCCCATTTTAGCTCATTAAAAACGGTTTTATTCAGCTGCTAATTATAATGGAAGCCTGATAGTTACAGCCTTCATTAACTCTCCCATGGTCGAAACAAGCTTATTTGATTTTATGTTAGCTAACTCCGATCGACTTTATCCAATTAAGAGTATGTCGTAAGGATTTGAGAATGCCAATTAATAGCGAAAAGAGTAAAACTGGTAGAGAAGGAGTTGCCGAGACTAGCATGAAACACACAATGAGAAAAAAAAGTCGCAAAGTGGGGAAAAGAATGAAGTGAAAGAGTATTATCGGGAAGAAGAACGGCGTAGACGGTGAGGGTGGGAGTTTGAAATGATGAACAGGGTCGTGGAGAGAGGACGAGTCGGGTGGAGGGAGTGGGATTGGCCGACATTAGGACGAGTCGGGTGGAGGGAGTGGGATTGGCCGACATATTGAAAAAGGGTCACAGGAGGAAAGAGGATTATAGAATACTTTGGGAAGAAGGAGAGACGTAATTCACAAAAGAGGAGGAAAGTCAGAGGAGGAAGAGAGGGTTATGGCGAAAAAGAGGGGGTTGTGAAGGGAAAAAGAAGATTTATGGAGGGAAAGAGTGGAGGATAATAGAAAGAGAAAAAAGCTGTTGATCGAAAAGAAGGGGTTATGTAAAGAATGAGAGGAGGGTTATGAAAAAAAGAGAAGGGCTTTGGAGAGTGGAGGGTGTGAAGAACAAAAGATGATGGACATGGGAGGGATGTGAGGAGAGTGGTGGAGAGAAAGAGTGGAGGGCTGTGAAGAGAAACAGTGGAGAGTTATTGAGAGCTAGTGAGAAGGTGTGTGGAGAGTAGAAGATGGTCGTGGTGGAAGAAAGGGGGTATGTTGGGAGAGAGAGAGAGAGAGAAGAGATGTGGAAGGGAGAGGGGAGGGGCCTGGGGAGGGATATGGGAAGGGAAGGAAGAGTGGTATGGGAAGTGAGAGAGGAGTGTGGAGAGATAGAAAGAGAAGGCGTATGGAGAGGAAGAGAGGAGAGATGTAGAGACAAGAGGAGGGGTGAAGGGAGGAACATATTGGAAGCAGGAAGGTGTAGCGCACGGGATGATGGAGTGATTAAGGGAAGAGAGTCCTTGCTGGCGAGATTTACTGGGTGGCTTAAGACACTGTGGGTGGAGGAGGTAGTGAGAGAGAGGAAAGTGGGCGGTGAGGAGGGGGGAGAAGAGGGTAAAAGAGGAGCAGGGTATCAGGGAGGAGGAGGGAGGTTGTGGAGGAGAGGTGGAAGGTGGTATGGAGGAAGTGGAATGCAATGGGAAGGGAGGAGGAGGAGGATTGGGAAGAGAAGAAGGAGAGTGGAAAGAGGAGGTGAATGGCGATGGGGGTGTGGAGAGGAGGAGGAGGAAGAAGAGAGAGGTGTGGAGAAGTAGAGACAGAGGAGGAGGGGGGTATAGAGACAGATAAAAGGGTAAGGTGATTGACAGACAAGTGGATATATGCATACAGACATACAAGTGAGTATACGGTCAGACAGACGGGTAGGTAAACGAACAGACAGAGACAAGTGGGTATGAGCAGACACAAATGTTGATATACACAGGCAGACAACTGGTAATACAGACAGATAGATGGGTATACAGATAGACAAGTGGCTATCCAGACAGACAGGCAAGTAGGTATACAGACAGAGAGGCAGATGGGTATACAGACAGACAGACGGGTAAACAGACGGACAAGTGGCTATCCAGAGAAACAGGCAGGTGGGCATACATAAAAGTAAATGGGTATATGAATATTGACTACTGGACGTGAAGAGACAGATGAGGGGATATACAGACAGGTGGGTATACAAAGACAGGTGGGTATACAGACACACGGACAGATAAGTTGAAAACAGAGACAGTTGAGTATACAGACCGAAACACGGGTAGATAAACAGACTGATATACGGGTCGAGAGATGAGTATACAGTACAGAGAGACGGATGGGTACAGACAGTATACAGACAGACAGGTGGGTATACAGACAGCCAGGTGGGTACACAGACAGGTGGGCTTATAGAGAGACAGGTGGAGATACAGACAGAAAGGTCGGCATCCAGACAGTACTTGGATATATTTTTTATGCAAGGAAGATAGAATCATATGCCAAAAGCCAGCAAGATTGTTCCCTCCAAGAAAAAAACAAAAACAAGATAACAGAGAGCCAAGTTCAAGATCAGTTATTTCGATGCCTGGACATAGCGCGTTTGAAAAACAGGAGGTCATGGGCAGTAGGAAGTGGAGACAGAGGAAGACAGTCCCAGAGTTCACCTGTTGCATACATGAAGGAGTGTGAGTAACGGATAACCCTTGCATTAGGGAGTTGGACAGAAAAGGGATGACGGTTTGGTTTTACACTGGTGCTACGCGCCCGTCGTACTGGTGAAGGGGTGGAAGCAGATAGTTCAGAGGAGCAGTGACCTTTGAAATAGCCATAAAAAAAAGAGATAAAGATGCAACAGTGCGGCTAAGAGATAGAGGTTGAGGAGAGCTAGTATGAGAGGAGAATTAATGAGACGGACAGCCTCTAATTCCAACTTGTTAAGAAGAGTTGTATGTGGGAAGCCTCCCCACACATGAAAGTTGTACTCTACACAGGAGCGAAAAAAAAAAATGTGTATAAAGTCAGCAACTGTACAGGGATAAAGAAGGCACGGAGTCGGCTTAGCACACCTAATCTCGTGGAAGCAGATTTTACAAGAGACGTAATATATTTCCAAGATAAATTCTGAGTGAATTAAATTCCAGGTATGTTTAAGGATAATACAGGATTGAGCTGGATATTGTTAAAAATTAGATGATACTTCTCCGGAAGATTTTGACGGGTTGAAAGATACTAGAACTGAGTTTTTGGTGCATAAAAAACAAAATTACTTTTTACCCTGATCAGAGACATGAGCCAAGACATTATGTTTGCCATTGCATCAACTCTTGTTTATTGAAGTAATTGCTGAGGTGGACCCTGCGAGAAGCGAATGTAAAGAAGGGTGGAGTCATCAGCGCATGAGTGCATAGGGTTACATGTACAGTACACCTTAGAAGGTCATTGATGAATGGAAGAAAGGGAGTTAGTGATAGGACAGAGCCCTGATGAACACCATTACTGGTAAGAGACAAACGATGGCCGTCTACAGCAGCAGCTATGGAACGACCAGAAAGGAAGCTGAGATGAAGGCACAGATAGAAGGATAGAAACTGTATGAGGGCAGTTTGGAAATTAAAGATTTATGCCAGACTCGATCAAAATCCTTTGAGATGTCAAGTGCAAAAGGCAATGCTTTCGCCAAAGTTCCAAAATGAGGATAACCAGGAGTTTTTAAAGGTAAATGAAAAGACTGCCAGTACAGTGTCCCAGGCGGAACCCATACTGACAATCGGAAAGAAGGTTGTAACAGGAATAGTGCTTTGAAAAGAAGCAAAAACTATTAATATACAGGATGTTAAAGCAACTGGGCGATTGTTAGAGGGCTGGGAATGGTCACCCTTCTTTGGAACAGACTGAATGAGAGCAAACTTCCAGTAAGAAGTAAAGGTTCAAGTTGACAGACAAAGGTGAAAGAGTTTACCTAGGCAGGGTGTAAGCATAGAAGCACAGTTCCTCAGGACAACGGGAGGGATCCCATCAGGCCCATATACCTTGTGAGTATTGAAATCAGTGATGGCAGAAAACACCTCAATTGAAGTCATTTTAACGTCAGTCATGAGGAAGTCAGAGGGGGGAAATGATGGAGGAGCAACACCAGAATCATCTAAGGTGGAACTGGAGGAGAAAGTCTGAGAAAAGAGTTCTGCGTTATCAGTAGAAGAAACAACTACGGAGCAATCAGTGCGGATAGGAGGAGGGAAGGGTGATGGGATTAAGTCATAAAAAAATGGTTTTTGACAAGGTGCCAGAAGGAGTGGGAAGAATGTGAGTTTGAGAATTCAGTGAATCTAGTACGAATGCAATTATTCTTAGCAGCGAAAAGATCAAACGTAGCACAATTCCGAGCTAAAACACAAGAGCTGAGATTCAGGAGTGGGTTGGTTCGGTACATTTTGTAGGCCATCTCCTTGTCGTGGACGGCATTAGAACAAGTGTGATTAAACTAAGTTTTATTTTTTGCATTAGTCACAGGATAAGAGAAAGTAATGTATGCGTTGATGCCCGAGAGAAAAGCCTCCATAATGCGCAAGACACATTGTGATGGCTCTGGGCCATGGAAGCAACAATTATTTCAGAGAAAATCAAAGTAGTACTGCTTGAGGGCCTTCCAATTAGTAGTCCAAAGTGCCAAAGCTAACACTTCTTAGGAGGGTCCACAGGCTTTACTGGAGCGATAGGACAAGTTAAGGTGTTAAGGCTGTGATCAGAGAAGCCCAGTAGAGAGAAAAGGATTAACAGCATAAGCGAAGGATTAGTTGTAAGGAAGAGGTCAAATGTGATGGAACTCTCTCTTAAGGCAGTCAGGGATAGGCACAGGGTGCTGTACCGGCTGTTTTAGGTCATTAAGGATAGAAAAGATTACAAGGTAGGTCAGTGAAAAGAGGTGAGAGCCAAAGGTGGTGCTGAACATTGAAATCACCTTGAATGGAGGTTTCCGGGAAAGGAAAAATTGATAGGACATGTTCCATCTTAGATGTAAAATAGTCAAAGGATTTTTCTTTGTCAGTAGAACTAGGCGATCTGTAGACAGCACAGCATGACAGCATAGCCGAAGTGAGACAGTAGAGAATTCAGAAGACTCAGGTTTAGAAACACGAGAGCAAGATATGCTGTTGCATACACAACTGCCACCTTTTGCTTTGAAGTGAGTTTAGAGACGGTAGCAGGATACAGAGAAAGGTTTATTACTAGTCGCCTCACGCAGAGTAGTCTCAGTGAGGAAGAAAAGGTGAGGTTTATGGGAGGAGAGGTGGTGTTCAACAGAGAGAAAGTTAGAGGAAAGGCTGCGAATTTATCAGAAATAAAGAAGAAGTAAGTCGCACAGTGGTTACACGCATCTCGCTTGGTCGCCAACGGGTGAGGGGCGGATGGTGGGGACATTTATAGACCCCCCCCCCACCTCCGGACTCCGAGATTTGGCGTTGAGATGCCATTTGGAAATTTTGAATGGGAAGTGTAGTGTGTTATGTGCATGTAGTTTAGTGTTGACAGTTAGAGAAACTTGTATTGGAAAGCATGCTAGCCTACTGGATATACAGACAGCTAGGTGGATATACAGGCAGACAGGTGGATTTACAGATAGACAGGTGGACATACTGACAGGTGTGTATACAGACACAGATGGTTATACAGACAGACAGGTGGTTATAAAGACAGACTTGTAGATATACAGACAGTCACGTGGATAGGCAAATAGAAAGGTGGGTATATGACAGAGAAAAAAGTTGGCATAGACACAGGTAAACAGGTACAGTAAGTGTGTAGAAAGAAAGGTGAGTGTACCTAGAGACAGTCAGGTAAGTATACAGATACAAGTGAGATGGGTATGGAGATGAACAGACAGGTGGTCAAGAAGGCGTACTAGTTAGGTAACGTCATGCAGACAGGTCGGTATACAGACACATAAATGGGTGAGTGTGACACATACACAGGTGTATATACAGACAGATAAACAAGTGGGTACAGAAAAAGACAGGAGGTACACTACACACACACACACACACACACACACACACACACACACACACA
>JAGKTI010041849.1:0-10190 GCA_018397915.1 Birgus latro
CCATCATTCACGCCTTCACAACCTCGTGCCTGAATAAACACATGCATAGTTTACAACCCAGACATCGAGAAAATATTCATACGGCTCCCGATATTTGCACAGCCTCGCGAAATTTGGGGAAAAGTGAAACAGATGATAATAGTTGTTTGCCTTTGTGCGTCTCATCCTTGCTAGTGTCTGCTCCGGTTTCTACGTCACTTCTTACTCTACTCCGGTTTCTACGTCACTTCTTACTCTACTCCGGTTTCTTCTTCACTTCTTACTCCTACTTTGGGTCCTTTTTCAGTTCCTACCCCCTTTCCTACCCCACTCCTTCCTCCAGGTCCTACTTCTACTCCTTTTCCTATACGAGATGCAACTTCGATTCCTATTCCTCATCCTACTCCGCCACCTGCTCTCTTCCTGCTCTCTTCGTTGCTCTCTTCCTTCTCTCTTCCTGCTCTGGTTTACAGATGGGCCTCCTGCTTGTATCGCTGCCTGAATGCAAAATACAAATATGCAACGTCTTCGTGTGTGTGCGTGTAGAGGAAAATAGCCTTCGTTATTCTGCTACCTTCAGTAACTTTTTTTTCCCTCTCTCAAAAGGTAAATATTTTGTATCTTTTTCTCCTCGATATTGATTTTCTATTTCTTCCTACCAGCTCTCGTTGCCACAGACTCAGATATTTCTTTCTGGGTCGATTGGTATGAAACTTAAAATTCTTATACCCTGGCCTTGCATCTCCAGACAGCACCTTGAGATTTCTTGTATAGGTCTTTAAATTAACCTTACAGCACAAAATGGGTAAACGGACGGGTGGAGAATCTCCAGAATTTAGCATGAAATCACAGACGCCAAAACAACCGTATAATAAAAGCAGGGGTTCAGTTCCGCTTGAAACTTGATTCGAACGAGCTCTCCGGGCAGTTTCACAGTTACGAGAGAAAACGGATCGTGTGTCCAGACTGTATTGAGTAACAACAGCAAAAACAGTCTTTGGGAAGTGTCATATTTTGCTCGTACTGTATATGTGGTCTTTTCTAGTTTTTTTTTTTACAGTAACTATAGTACTTTCACCTTAACTTAGCCCAGATTTATGTCGTATTGCAGCTTATTTCACGTAGCTCAGTGGCAGAAAAAAACAATGCTTCAACTCTACATCTTTTCCATGCCACTTCTTCGTGACTAGTGCCATATTACAGTGTTAATCTCATCGTAAATTTCAGGTTCAAGATGGAGAGACGACAATTTTAGGCCAAGTTAAAGTAAAAGGAGTATATTTGCAAGTGTATTGACGATTTTGTATTTCTTGTTCCAGGTAAGATTGATTCCCTGTTACATCTTTACATCTACCTGTGTGCGGACGTGTAAGTACAGTATTATGTATTTTTTGCTGTTCTTCTGTAAATTGTATTACGTATTATAGCTACACCATTTCGACTTTGTTGAGGAAGTTTTATCATTATTATTATTATTTTTATTATTATTATTATTATTATTATTATTATTATTATTATTATTATATAATTTTGATGTTGCTGCTGTTCCCTTGCTCCTTCCCTCCCTTCCATTGATATAACCGGGTCAGGCCACCGGGGGTCAGGTCATGAGGTCAAATAACAGAGCCAGGTCACAGATAAAGTCCCAGGAGGTCATTAGAGTCAAGTAATGGGGTCAGGATGCTGTTTGTCAGGCCACACTGGGTAGGTCATGGGGTCAGGTTACAGGTCATGTCACAGATCAACTCATGGGATTTAATAGTGGTTCAGGTTAAGGGGTCAGATTTTGGGTCAGGTCATAGGTCAGGCCAGGTCATGGGGATAAATAATGGTCAGGTCTTGCAATAAAAAATTAGGTTACATCATGAAGCCAGATCAGGTCAGGTCAGGGGTCAAATAATGGAGTCAGATCAGGTCAGGGCACGGGTCAAATAATGGGGTCAGTCATCAAGTCAGGTCAGATTATGGGTTCAGGTATTTGTACCAGGTCAGGTCAGGTCATGAGGTCAAATAATGGGGTTAAACAGGGGTCAAACAGTGGAATCAGGTCACATGTCAGGCAAATCACGGGGTCAAAAAGTGAGGTCAGGTAACAGGTTAAGTCACGGAGTCAAATAATGGAGTCAGGTCAGAGGACAGTGTTAGGGGTGGTGGAATTCCTGGCCCAGCCATTTATGATCCACTGACAAAAATGGCTGACAAGTAATATGGGGCGGGGTTGACAGAGAGAGAGAGAGAGAGAGAGAGAGAGAGAGAGAGAGAGAGAGAGAGAGAGAGAGAGAGAGAAGGGGAAAAGGAGGGGAAGGTAGAGAGCGAGAGAGATAGGAGGGAAATGTAGAGAGAGAGAGAGAAAGAGGGTAGAGAGAGGAAGAGAAGGTGGAGAGGGAGATAGGAGGGGGAGGTGGAGAGGGAGAGAGGAGGGGGAGGTGGAGAGGGAGAGGGGAGAGGAAGGTGGAGAGGGAGTACAGAGGAGTACAAAGGAAAACAAACAGCAACAGACCTGTTGGTCCTTTAGTGGCTGTTTGATATAGGGAAGGTTGTAAGTAACAAATCTATTCTGTCGATTATGGACAAGGATGGAAAGCAGGAAGGCTTCCCCCACCCACAAAACCCTCCAGCCGAAGCCGGCAGGAAGTAATGAGAAGGATCACCGTACAGCATAGAATAACTACCATGGAAATTTCATAGGGAAGAGGAAAAGGGAATTTTAATCTAAAACTATCCACCTGAAAAGAAGTTAGCGATATTTATCAATGTTGTTCTGCAGGTTACATCATCCGAGCTCTGAAAAATATATATATATATATAGAGAGAGAGAGAGAGAGAGAGAAGGGGAGGGGACGGCGAATTGTTTTATTCAGTAGTAGGCTAAACATATTAAGCAGGGGGTTAGACGACAGATACTTATCCAAGCGACCGACCTTTAGAGGTTAGCACTGTATCATAGTTTACCGCACTGCAAGGCAATTTGTTCCATGTATTTACAACCCTATTAAAGAAGAAATGCTTATCTTCATGCAACTGGAATCGTTTGTCAATTATTTTATACCCATTGCCTCTAGTATAATTCGAGTGATCAACTGTGAAGTATTTATCGACAGCCATGCTATCATGTCCTTTGAAGATTTTAAATACTTGAATTAAATCTCCTCATAATCTGCATTTAGTTAGGGTAAAGATATTCAGGGCTTCTAAACGCTTCTCTTATGGTTTGTTTTTCAATCAAGGATTCATTTTGGTCACCCTTCGTTAAACTCTTTCAAGTCTCTCTATACTGTATCTTTTTTGTAATAAAGTGACAGTACCTGGACACAGTACTCTGAGTGGGGGCGAACTAGAGAATTATGTAAGGGATGATATTATCTGATTTATATTCGAACGCTATACCAATCAATCCAATTAATTTATTGGCATTCGTAACAGCCTCCATACACTGTTTGCTTGGTTTAAGATCATTTGTTATTATAATTCGTAAGTCTTTTTCATGACTGACATTTTGTAGTTGAATTTTGTTCTTTATGTAGCTGGGTTTTACATTTCTGTAGCCATTGGCATTTACTAATATTAAAGTCCATCTGTCAGGTTTGGGCCCAATTATGTTGTCTACATCAGCTAGGCAATAGCCCTCTTGTGTCGTCACATCATTCAGTAAATGACCAAAATAAGCAGGAGTCAAGGTCATACTGTCCCGTGTATTAAGCCATTTTTATCATACATATCCTTAAATTTATGAACGCTTTTGGCACACACTATTTCATTCGGTTCGCGAGTTCGAGCCAGGCCCGGGACTGCCGTGCCGGGAGGAGTAGCGCCCTCCTGTTACCTAGCGGGGCTATATGATCTCATTGTAAGGTCAAGCCAGGGGATTTTTTTTTTTTTTCATTCGGTAATGCATTCCACTGATCAATTGCCCTATTTGGAAAACTGAATTTCCTTACGTCTTTGTCATCTCTCTTTTATGTAGTTTTTTTGCAGTGTCCTCTTGCTCATGCCTTCTCATAGGTTATATACTCATTGATATCTATTTTCTCTTTCCCTGATGTGCATTTATATAGTGTAATCATGTCTCCTCTTTTCCTCCTCTCTTGTAATGTTAGTAGGTTCTGTTTTTCTAGTTTTTCTTCATAGCTTATCTCCTTTAAGCTTGGTAGTCATCTTGTAGTGCCCCTTTGTACTTTTTCGATCCTGTCTATGTGTTTTTTTTAGTTGAGGATTCCAGACTACTGATGCATATTCCAGGATTGGTCTGATGAATGATGTTATTTTCTTTCTCAGCATACGCTTCATTTACACATGTGAATTCTGTTTTCATATTAGCAAACAGTGTGTGCACATTCTGTACCCTCTCATTTACGTGGTCAGCTAGAGATAGTCAGTTACTGATAATCACTCTTAGGTCCTGCTTTTCTGATATGTGTAGGGTTGAACTTCCTATCTTATATTCCCAATCTTGTCTTTTTCCACTTTTACCAAACTTAATTACAGGGCGTTTGTCCACACTGAATTCCATTTGCCATCTATTGCTCCATTCATGAAGCTTATTTCATTCTTCTTGTAGCTATCGTCAGGGGTCTGGTTTGTAATTCTCCTTTGTATTTTTGCATCATCAACAAACATATTTAGATTGCTTCTTCCTAGTGTTCTTGTCTGTATCATTTAAATATACTAAAGACAAAATTGGTGCCAGCAATGAGCCCTGTGGAAGTCTGCTAGTCACTTCCCTCCATGATGAGTAATTTCACCTTAGTACTTTTCTCATTTCCCTTTTTCTGAGAAAATCCTGCATCCAACAGTATATATTACCTTGGATTCCTCCTTGATGGTACAGTTTCCATAAAAGTCTTTGGTGTGGTACTAGATCAACTGCTTCCTTAAAATCTAAATAGATACTGTCCCACCCATCTTTCTCGTTTCAGTAGTGTTTCTGCAACTCTTTCATAGTAGCTTAATAGATTTTTATTACGTGATTTTCCTTTCCTAAAACAGAACTGTCATTCAGTTATCATATTGTGTTTTTCCACATGGTTTACCCAGAGTTATCTTATTAGCTTCTGTAGTACCTAGTTTACAACACTGGTCAGGGATACTGGTCTGTAGCTGAGTAAATTCTGCCTATTTCCTTTCTTGAATAGGGGACCAACATTTGCTTTCTTTCAAATGTCATTTAGTTTACGTTGACTTAAGGATTCCCTGAAAATTAATTATATTGGTCTGCAGAATTCTTTTGCACATTCTTGTAGAGCCCAACCTGAAAATTAGTCAGCACCATTTACTTTTTCTTTGTCTAATTTACTCACCTCTTCTTATATCTCTTGTTCCGTTATTCGTACCGTATATCTGGTAATATCTGTGGGCATGCATGTTCCCCATCATCTGTCTCAAAATTAATTGCTTCTGTAAAAACTGATTGGAAATTTTTGCTAAGAACTGCACGAATATTTTTTTTTCTTTTTTATAGGTTATCCCCTCATCCTTGATGGACTATATTTTATCTTTAACTTTGGTTTTGCTTAGGATATAGCTGTAAAAAAGCTTCGATTCATCACTACTTTTATTTATAATGTCTTCCTCAAACTGCCTTTGAGCTTCTCCCCCTATCCTTGTATAATCATTTCTTGCCTGTTTCTTGTTGTCGTATGCCCTTTCACTATTGTGTCTTCTGTATCTGTTCCACAGCAAGTCTCTTTTCTCTTTTGATTTTTTACATTCTATGTTAAACCACTTCTTTATCCTTATTTCTATTCCTCTGTCCTGAGGGATATAATTGTGGACTCCTGTTTCATAAAATTCTCAGAATTTTTTATATATAACATTTATATCTTGTCCTCTAAGCTCCTTTTGTCAATCTGTTTCTATGAAGTACTTCTTTAGGCCATGGTTGTTGCCCTTTTGTTGTTTAGGGTCTTTTAGTAAATTTCATCATTCTTAACTATATCATATGCAGTTCTGAAGTTGCAGTTTAATACTGCATTGTCGCTTTTGCCAAATGGAGGGTGATACATATGTTGTCAGTATCATTATCTTGCTTGGTGAATATAAGATCCAGTATTGATGGATCGTCAAGTCCTCTTATTCTTGTGTTTTCCTTTGCAGGTTTCGTTAGGAAAATCTCCTGTACAAGATCTAGGAACTATTGATCCCAACAACTTTCATAGCCTCTTACATCTACAGTAGAGTATTCCAGTTTATATTTGTATTGAAATATCCAATTAATATAACTCTTTCATGTCTCTCTTCTGTTCTATGTAGTAGGGCTCTTAAACTCTGAACTGTACTTTCTCCCAGGTCTTCATATTCACCCCTTTCCCAAGTGTTCGTTTTCGGTGGCACGTATAAATTTGCCACAATTATTTTCCCTTCAGATTTTTCATTCTCTAATGCATTCAGTTCTACTTGTGACAGTACATCTAGCTGTATCTCTTTGACTTGTAGATTTTTCTTTGTTAATTCCAGAACTCCTCCTCCATTCTTCACATTTCTATCTCTTCTCCATATATCGTAATCCTCAAAGCTTAGGGTGTTGTTTGATATCCTTGGTATTAATTTTGTTTCAGTTAGACAAATATTCCATTTCTTTGGTGTAGTCTTTTATCTCTAATAATTTGGATACTATTCCGTCTACATTTGAGTACATCAACTTAATCATGTTGTTTACATATTTGACACGGTTTAAGTCTACTACCTTCATTTTTCTTCATCCATGTTGCTTATATACCATTTTCTTATTTGTAATCCCACTATTTTGTAAAAAATTTACTCCCCTCTTCCTCTGATCATTCCTCATTTTTGCTTTTGCCTCTTCCCTCTTTTCCCTTGGTAAACCCCATTCCTAATAATGAGTTAGAAACCTTTTTATCCATATTTTTTTAATTCCTCTTTTTCCATGAGTTTCTTAGCATTTTTTAATATTTTCTCTACAGTGTTCACACTTTGGAAGGTTACTTTCAGGGACCTTTACTTACTTCTCCCATATTTCCCTAGCTTTTTGCGTTCCTCTATATCTTTATCACAAATATCCTCTGACACTTCCTTCAATATGTTCGCTATATTCACCATCTCCTTTTTGTCTCTCGAGATTCTGTTTCTTATTTCTTCTTCATTTATACCGGTGATTACTAGAGATCTGTTGATATCTGCTGATTCTTTGACCAGTTTTGGGTTGCTTTTAATGATTTCTTTCACTTCCCTTCTAATGCTTTTTTCTTTGACTTTTGTTTCTGTCTTTCCTTACTTTCACCACTTTAGTATACATAGTTCGTAGGTATTTCATCTTTGCAATTTCTCATCATTTCATTCACCTGGGTTATCTTCTCTTCAATATCATTGCTTTGGTCCGTCAGACTGCTTGCTTTCCTAAGTGACTCAGTATCACTTCTGAACTCCTCCATGGTTCTCTCATGGTTGACAACTGTACTCGCCATTTCACTAGTCTAATTTCTTAGTGAGACTACCTCTAATGACAGCTCAGTTATTAATATTTTTTGTGTAATTCCTTTACTAATTTTTCATTTTCTTCCCTCTGCTTGCATAGTTCCATTTCATCTATGACCATTTGAATAGTTTTCTCCGGTTTATTCACTTTCTCTCTTAATTTATCATATGTTTCCATTTCAACCAGTTCTGAGTAGAAGTCATCATCCTGTTTTCTACCTTTATCGCTTCTGTTAACTCCTTCCATAGCCACTTTACTAAAGATAGTACTCATCTTGCAGCAAAATAACTCTTACCTGCTGCCAGCCTGGTGATAATGACGACACCCAGCTGATGTTTATGTTGCATCAGCAGATTCCTTTGAATGCACTGACTTGGATGTGTTCTTGTATTTGGACACTTTTTTTTGCTTATACTTTCTCTACTATATTAGAACATCACTTAATTTAGCCTACTACAGAGCCTGACTCATATAAAGATATTATTAGGTGTGGCCAGTAGTGGTGGAGCAACTCAACGTGCATCCTCTCTCTCTCTCTCTCTCTCTCTCTCTCTCTCTCTCTCTCTCTCTCATGTAGACCATTATGTGCAAACTGAGCCCGCTGCATATGAAGGTGATTCCAGGTGTCAACGAACTCAACACCCTCCTGTAAGCAAAGAGACAATACGATTATTAAAGCTAAGAGCCTTGCTATAAAAGACATTGCTTGCTGCAATCCTGGGGAAAACACCTGAAATGAAAATATTATTAGTTTTTTCCTTATAACGCTGGAGCATCAACTTAACTTGTTCAGGAGCTCTTCAGACCGGGTTCGCATTACATCGCTGGTTCCTGCGTGTATGATAACCAAACTGTCATTAGTTGTACCTTCCAAAACAGTGTCCACAGCCTCACTTACATCAAGTCTGGCACCTGGAAGGCAATATCATTTTCTTTTAGTTAGTGCTCTGCCGTAGAACCAACGATCTGTCCATGAAGGATTGAATTCCCAACCAGTCGAGCCTCATGAGTATCTACATTAGCATTGGCCAGTATCAGGAATTTATTGTAGGTGGTGACCGGTAAAATGTATCACGTCCTTATCACCCTCGCACCATTTCGCACTGCCTGGAAATTATCCTGTTCAGATGAGGGTTGGTTATTTTCAGCGGCAGGAGGGGGGACAATGTCAGTGTTATCCTTGGGCAACACCAGTCCCTGACAGGGGTGTTGCTTCCCTCCCCACTGCTCTCAACGTTACTTGCAACAAACTCCTCTAACATATCAGTTCTATAAGTCAGGATATTAAATTTGTCAGCAGCTTCGGACAGCTTTTCCTCAAGATCACGGCGGAGTTTGCATATCCTGCAGACAAAAGAGTGGTCAGTGAAAAAAGATCCAGTGAAGCTACTGGAGCAGGCTGTGCATGTAACGCGCCGGGACATTTTAATTACGGAATTGCTTTTCTAAAGAATGCAACGTTAACTGAGTGCTGTCAAGTGAAAAATGTGTTGTCACCTGGAATAAAGGTACGCAAAATTTGTTAATTCCTGGAATGCACAGGCATAAAAATAATAATACACCAGATGAAGCAGTGCCTATAAACAGGGCAAAGAAATAAATTTATCTGTAATTATGTAAAAAAAAATCTGCCATATGTAAACAAATATTATTACATGTAGGATGAACCTTTTGAAACAAATAAACAGGGAGTTATATTGCAGCAATGGTGTTTGAAATGTTGAGATGAAAACTGTCTTTGCAAGTGAGTAAGGGGGCAATCTATCTGCCAAGTATTGTAACTTACCATGAGATGAGGGAGAGAGGAAGAAAATGGTTAACCAAGTAGCCCAAACAAAGGTACTCTTAAGCTAGTGGTGGGAAAGTGCAATAAAAAAAAAATCTCAACTCACTAAATAGCTGTACTGTCTATATGGGATATAAAGTGTTTTCACAGGTGAAAACAATGAACAAAACTAAGGGAACTGTAGTCACCCACTTGCAACACTGTCCACAGGGGAATACTTGACACTAAATACACCAAGTATACTGTACTAGACTGCAGTTGTTTATACCCACCAACACAAAGGCGCCGACCATAGTCACAAAGGACTGCAACAAACTGCTAAACTCAAATCACAAAAATCGTTCCCACACTACTGTATAACACATGATACACTGAATCGCTTTATCACTCCAATGATAGCTCAGCTCGAACAAAAACAAGTCAAAACATTACAAAATTCCACTCAGCCAACAATGTCAGCTCGAATAAAAGGAGTCAAAAACAAAAAGTTCAACTTCCGAATGTTTATACTGGGTATAAACTGTTCTTTCTGGCGAAACAACATACAGTTAACACTCACCCAATCTTAGTTCTAAATTTACACAGGGTAATACTTATCACTTCCACGAGAATAATAACCACCCACCGCAGTCACCCTGTTTAGCGCCAAACGTAAACGAACACGATAGGACAAAACTTTTCACGCTTAATACTTACAGCAAAACTCTAGCATATACACTGAATTTTACACCTTACACTGGGATAATACGTCCAAGACACTTGTACACAGATACCCTATTTGCACACGGAATAATCACTCAAATTCACTCACATCGTGTAAAAGCGGGTAGGCCAGAGCGCACAGCCTTCTTGAGCGGGGTCTGGGGGTAGTGAGAGAGAGAGAGAGAGAGAGAGAGGAGGAATGAAACAGAGAAAGGAGGGGGAGGAGGACAAGAGAGAGACAGAAGGAATAAAGGTGGAAGATGAAAGGATGGGAAGGGAGAGAAAAAGAAT
>JAGKTI010041851.1:0-10189 GCA_018397915.1 Birgus latro
GGATGGCCCAGCAGGGGCAGTTACTTTCCTGGTATTGATGAATCTGCTCAGCCAGACATTGGGGTTAACAACTTCAGGACTCACGGGTTTCTAAGAGATATGCAGTTTCTAAGAGATATGCAGTATGTAATTTTTTCCTACTGTCAAATATACAAGTACAATGCTAGTAGTCAGTTATTGATTGGAGTGCTTCATTTTTCCCTTCTGTTTAGAGGTGAGGAAACTGCAGCAGCATCTGGCCCTCCTGCGTGACCAATATGTGAAGCTCCAGGAGCGCCACACAACCCTGGAACAGCAGCATGCCATTCTCACTGCCTCAGCCCACGCTGCTGAAGGCGAGGACTCGTTTGTCACCAGGCTACTTCGCTTTGTGGCAGATTTGTATGATAAGGTAGGATGGTGTACAGTGTGCCATGAGCAAAGCATATTGTTTTCTGTCCCTATTTCTAGTATACAGAAAGGATGTACAGTGTATGATAATTTTGGAAGAAAATGAATTTAAACTTTTTTGAAAAACAGGAAACTATTTTTGGAAAAAGATGTCTAGCTATAGGAGTGAGTGTGGAGAAAGTGTGATATCTGAGAGAGAGAGAGAGTTGTGCTAACATTCTGAAGAGAGAGAGAGAGAGAAAAAAACTGATAGAAAAACTTCCTTACAGTTTTGGCAGAGTAATGAAATGGGAATCATGAAAGCAGAGCAGTAGAAACATGATTAATTTTGGTGGTGCACAGAGAAGGAATGTGATACTTGAGAATGTGACATTGGTAGAAGGAAAAAATATTGTGAAAAGTTTGAAGAACAGTAAGCAGATGTTCATGAGACACATGCTAAGATATTAAAGTGAAGTGTATTGATTTAAAAGAAATTGTACCTTTTTGGGGGAATGTGCCAGAAAGCTTGGACAAAAAGAGTTACACTAGTGGAGTGTAAGAAGGCTGCAGTTATGCCGTTGTATAAAAGTAAAGTGAGTGAAAAACTCGTCATGGGATAAGTCAGCAGAGTGTCACAAGAAAGGTATTTTACATGGAAGAATAATATGAAGAAGGTAAAAGTGGTATCAATCCATCAGGTGCATCATGAATAGGGATGTCATTTGACTGGTTGAGGATGTGTAGATCAAATACCATATTTGCAGCAGTGCAGAAGAGGGAGAAAGCTTGTGAGGACTAAGGTAGTTATAACTTTTGTGATCTGGAAAAAGCGTATGACAAGGTGAACTTTACATACAGTAATTGTGGATGGAAAACTTTTCATTGCTGTAGAGAGTTTGTGTGATTGAAGCGTACGTCGGTATCAGTGCTGGAGACAAGGGTGTGTGATGTCCCCATGGTTAAATTCCAATATACAGTATAATACTGTATATGGATGGTGTTATAAGAGGTTAACCCCTTCGCCGCAAGCTTAACCTCTTAACCAAACTAGCCTGTCTTCCCACCAATACCATGTCCAAATAGTAGAAGCTAGGAAGCTTTAGACAGCCCTGTGCTATCTTCATTGTAGAACATCAGCTTTTGATGTCCTGGGTACTTCCTTGTACACTCCTATTGCTTAGAAATGATGCACTGTACAGGGTACGTCATCGTGGCGAAGGGGTTAAACAAGAGTTATGGATAGAGGGTGGACCTGGTGTTGAATGCTGAGGAATGTAGTACAGTATTGTACTGTATTTAAAATCTGATGATGCAGATGATACTTTGTTGCTTGTCAGTTGTGAACAGGTTATTTGCAGATTGGATCAGAGTTTGGTGAATGTGAGTGTAAGGTTTTGAAACTATTCATATGTGATTTTTTTTTTTTCTTATCCCTCTCCCATATGAATAGCCCCTATTTTAACCTTTTTCTTATAACTTGCAATCAGACATGAATTATTATACAGTACTTAACCCACTTTTTTTTTCTATATGGTATCTTTCATATGAATAATATTAACTTTTCCTTTCTCGTATGATTTTCAGAGTGATGTGCTATTTATGCTTAATGCACAGCTTCTAATTACCTTACAGCCATTTTCATGATCTGTTTATTTCCCTGTTCAGGAGAAATACAGTGACATGATTGTACGTCTAGGAAGGCGTGATGTGCGTGCCCATCGCTTTGTGTTGGCTGCTCGCAGTGACAGTTGGGGTGTTCCTTCTCTTCCAGACACAGACACTTTGGGTGAGCCTGTTGTTACTTGAATCCTAGGGTTGGATATATTTAGAGAAATAGCAGTTGGTGACTTGTGCTTGACATCCTTGTGTCAAGGTACCTGTATATAGCATTGTTCAGCAGAACAAATATATATGTAGCTACTTTGCAGCACATGGAATATAAAAGTTACCTGTAACTTAAAAGGTACAAACAATATTACATTTTAATTATGGTGATTCATAGTATTTTTGTGGTATACAGTATGTGCAGTAGTGTTGAAACATTTTTGAACTTCATTTGTCAGTCTTTTAATTAAAGATTATTACTGTATAATGAATGAGAATTGGTCAGTAGATTCTCATCTGTGTATGCCTATATGCAGAGCTAGTTTAAGTAGTTTTTCGACATATAGGCATGAATTCTAGCATGATGGTGTGGTTGTGAAATGAAAGGGGATAGAGAACATCCCCAAATGGTCACCCTGGATGAATAACGGTATTGAAATTTAGCTTAGCTTTGTGCTTAGCTGGATGCATATTTTTAATGAAAACTAGGGAATTTTCATTTTTATGTGAAAGGCACAGAAGCAGTGTAAAGAGCTAATACCTGTTCAGTTTAAACTTACTAGTCATTATATTAAGTTGTTTTGAGATCCCTTTGTGTTGTACAGTTTTAAAGTCTCTTGATACTGTGTCAAATAACATACTGTATACCATAATAAATTCAGAATAGCACTGGGGTTGGATGTGGTGTAGCTAATATAGTTTTCTTTGGGCTGGAGGTCTACCAGAGTACCAATTTCTTCTTCTACTTCCATCGTTTTCCATTTTTAAATGGGGTCAGTGTGTTTGACCAGTCCTCACCATACAGTTCAGTCCTGAGTCTCCTCCCTCATAAGCTCCTTCTCTCTCAAATCATGTTCACAAAATCCATCCACCTCCTCTTTGGCCTTCCTCTCTTCCTCCTTCCTTGTACCTCATTGTCAGTACTCTCCTTTGTGCTTAGTTTTAATCTCATCTCATCGCATTCCTATACCAATTTAGTCATCTTTTTTGCACCTTCTTGGATACCTCACCCACCTTCACTGTGCGTCTGATTCCCTCAGTTTTAATCCTATCCAACTTTGTTACCCCACACATCCATCTCATCATTCTTATATCTTCCACATCAGACTTTTCCTCCAGCACCTTCTTCACCAACCATGTGTTGGCCTCATGCATCAAAGCTGATTTCACCACTGCTCTATATACCTTGCCATAAGTCTTAACATTGATTCTTCTCTCACACAGGACTCCCTATACCGTTCTCCATTTCCTCCAACTCACCTGCACCATGTGGGTTATTTCTGCATCCAAAGACAATATTCATCCTTGGTCACCATCAGTCCTTGATATTTAAATTTCAGTTTGATTGCTGTCTCTTCTCGAAAAGTAATCACTGAATTTTGGTCTTTATTTTGTCTCAGTTATCCATTTTCTTCCTTCTGATCATTTCTTTGTCTTCCATATCCCCTCCCCATCTCTTCTCATTTAGTGCTGCATAGCATGATGTCATTGGCAAAAACGTACTAAGGCACCATTACCAGCTAATTACTCTTCAGCAGTTTTTGGACACTGTGTGGAAAAATGAATCTCAGATTTGTAATGTGACATGCACAGTATAAGAGTCACAATCTTGAGCTTTGTCTGTACATGTGGCTGACTTCCAGAGTAATGATTATGTTTAGTCCCTGTTTGTTTTGTATGATGCTGAAAGATGAAGTAAATTGATTTTATCACAAATTTGACTTTTCTGAATGTTGTTTGAACCCTTATTTTGTATTTTTATACAGTACTAGAAAATTTAATAGGTGAAATATATATGAATCATTCAGCTGGTTTCAGTCCATGTTGGTCTCATACTGGACCTTTGATATTGATATTGTAGGGGAGGGGGGGCATTGTAAGGCTGGTTGTGGAATGAATAAAATTATTGTACCTGTAATCAGGAAAATAAATTCTCTTCTTTCTTCTCCTGATGGAGCAAAACATAATTGAATGAAGACAATGATGATAATGATGTAAACTGCATTATGCCCTCAGATTGGAGTGGTCTGGACGAGGCTGTGGGAGAGGCAGTGCTGCAGTGGGTGTACACAGATCACATCACCCTCCCTCCTGATCACACCTTCACACTCAACCTCATGCGTGCTGCAGCATCATTCTCTCTTGCACCACTCATGAAGAGGTCGGTAAATCATCATTTTGTTTTATTTTTTTTTTTTTTTCACCCTGGGCATAGACATGATGGACTGTTACATGATGTTCAGCAGTACTCCTATGAGCCATTCTCCTTCACATGTCATCATTTCAGAGAACATACTAAAAAGCCTCCTAAACTCATGAAAATATGATCCTCTATCTCTGCATCATGTCTGTCAGAAGCCTGCTTCATTTGTCTTTTAGCCATTTTAGTTCAGTGACATATGTTGCATTGTATTCTTACTATTTTTAGACAACTTTATTTATCTTCGCAGACATTTTTCAGCTGTAGGGGTTTGAGATAGCTTTCATTAATTGAGTACTTTCCTAATCAGAGTAAAATTATCTGAAGGTAGCATTGTTGAATTAATGTACATACACCTTTGGAATGAAGGGTTAACTTCAAGATCCTGTATTTATGCATAAGGTATATATCAGCATGCAACCCTACCCTGTCATGACACTGCCTTTTGATTACTTGAACTTCTTCAGATCTTGCTGTTCTGTTGTTACATGTTATCCAGAAATTTCTCAAGAGATTATTTCAGATGATCTTACTCTTACTTTACCATACTCATGTCATACCTGAAAATCCTTTCTAATTCTTTTAGTATCTGTTAAAAGCCTGATGATGGTGTACACATTCTTTCCTTTCATTTTGTCTTGCTACTTTATGTATGATGATGTATTCTGGCAACTTGAACACTGTTGATAGTTCTCCCACTTTGTAACATCCACCTTCCTCATTTTCTGTTTCTTACCCCACCCAATCCCTAGAAGGTAGGTTAATATAGGTCAGGATGATGAGGAGGATGCTGGTGATGATAACGTTATTGCTCTCAACCATTTTTCATAATCTCACCCATACTTTGTAATACTTTATCAGTTTTATCTGTTGTCCCATGGAAGGTGTGAGAAAGCGCTGATGGGGTGGGTGACAGTGCGTAATTGTGTTCGTCTCTACACCACAGCAGAAGAGATAGGCGCTGAAACTCTTCGAGACCATTGCTCTACTCTCATTTCCACACACTGGGTAAGATTTATATTTTTCAGGTATACAGGCAGTCCTCATTATAGCTACTGTTAATTGTCCTGAAATATCATAACTTCCTTAGTACAAATGAGACTGCAGATTGGGAGAAAATGGCTGTTCAGCATTATTGGTAACAGTGGAACAGTAGTAAGCACTGTATTTATTGTGTACTGGACCACTTCAGTCCAGTGATATGTACTCTTGTTGTATATTTGGGTATGAGGAGGTATATTTATTGTCCTTAAGAACACATCGGAGGAATCTCTCTCAACCTGAATAAAATTTTGTGGACATAGAAGGAAATATTATATATAATATATCACCAGATTGAAGAGATTAACTGCTACAAATGGATGTCAAAAAAGGGAACTTATTCAGTAATTACAACTTGCTGTACCGTATTGTATTCTTATGTCCTTGTCTTTTGTGGTAGATGCACGACATATAATGGGCTTAATGAAGAGAGCTTTCCACTTCTTTGGGTTATATTGGACAGTTCCATTAAACTGTAAAACTGTTATTCTTTGATTCTGAAGAAACTTGAATCCGAGGATAGTGGATGAAGAACCTGTTACAGGCTCAAAACCCAGAGTACAGAGATGAGCACCATAGATGCAATAAGTACCTCTTGACATCTGTCTCTTTACCTTTACCATTCACATCTTGTTAGCCATGGTCATTGTTCCTAACAGCCTGACTTCCATAATACTTGTGTGTCAAGGGGAGTCAATGGTGCATGGTTTGGCACATTAAACTTGCAGTTGGGGCAGTCACACTCATGGACAGTTTGTGTTTCCCCCTTGTCTCTGTTCTTCCATTTACACAGTTAGGGATTTGTATTTAACACTGACAGCTGTGGATCATATTCTAGGGTAATATTGGGATATAGGAGAAATTACCATGTCTGCCTTAATGACCTTCATGAAGGCAGTAGGCATAAATGTAAGCCTGCATCCACACCAAATGCTTGCTAGTACAAGTTCTACATCACTGTAACACACAGAAGTTATCATTCACACCCTCTTGCACGCAATGGGGTCACTGCATAGTTTGCAGTGATGTTAAGTTCCTGCCAGCAACTTCTTGCACCAGCAAACATTTGGTTCAGGATCATGTAGCTGAAGCTTTCTTCTTCATCACTCATACACTTCTTTGTAACACAGAATGACTTCACCCCAGAAGACTTCAGCCACATGACAGCACCACTACTGTATGCCATGTTCAAGGCCAAAACTACCCACCCACTACATGCCGCCATCAAGCTTCAGCGTGAGGATGTTGTCTTCCTCTATCTCATTGAGTACGATGCACAGGTATGTATTATTAGTTTCTTTTAGAAACCTGTTATTTACTACAAGTGGTTTGTTTTCACCTGATGGTACTGGGTCACTCCCACAACTTAAATACCAAGTCATAGTTGCAGGAAATTCAGTGAGCCTTATTTTTGAGGAAAAAATGAATCTTCTTGGTTCTTACTTGAATCTGCCCCCCAAATTGACTGCACTTGGCCATCAGTTGGACTCAAAAGGGTATGAGCCCTTCATCAAGTTAGAGCAAACCCACTGTACCGTAGTTATTAGCTTGGTGGTTTGTAGGTGGTGGCGACCATCTTCCACTCACTGGATGTAGGGTAGTGCAGCCTACTACTTCTTTTGCCTTTATCATTCTTTTCCTGTGTCTGCCCTTCTCACTTCCTAACTCTCCCATCTTTCCTGTCACTTTTTGTTACTCATTGTTCTTTTTCAGGTGGTTTTACATTGAATGACAAGCCTTCTGGTTTCCTGTAAACCAGGAAACCCTTTACATTGCAAGGTGGTAACCATATAACTGACCCATACATGTTCCCTATGTATCAGCAAGTGGGTTGGTGGAGGGTTAATGCCTCTCTCCATAAAACCAGTAACTCAAAAACAAATGGCCACCCTTTATGGGATTATGGCATCTAGCTATAGATAGATAGGTTTAAAACTACGTGATGGTCTAGTATTTACAAACCCCCAGCTGTAGTGACAGCCCTTCCAGGTGTGTGGGTTCAAGTCCCAGAAAGTGGTTGAAGGTTTTCAGTCATGGTTGGGCATATACCCTTGAGTGTACTGGACTCTGGTAGCCCCGCATTAGGCCCATACATGTTGAAGGGGATAATATGGAATTGACCATTATATACGTATTTCAGAGATTTTATTTATGTAGTACAGTAGTTGTATGGCTTGTTAGAACACTTTGAACTGATTAAGGATCCATCTGTTTCTTTGGTTTTAAAACTATATAGTATTAGCAGGTAAGTTGTTTATTGGTTTATAGATGATGAATGAATGAATGATAACGTACAGTGTTTTTTGTCATGCCATCCCATTAATTATTTTTAATGTATCTCAGTGTATACAGGGAAATAGTATTGCAATACCAGATGTATTTGGTGTCCCCTGAGAAAGCACTTTTAGCATTTCCAGAAAGCAGATTGGTAGCTGGAGAAGGGAGGGGTATAATATATTACAGTATCTAGTTTCACATGTGACATGATTTATTGTTTTATCCATTGGGAATTAGCTCGGTTCAGTACAGTATGCATGCTAGCATCCTTTTGTGTGTGTGTATGTTTGTGTGTGCTGTGTGTGTGTATGTGCTGTGTGTGTGTGTGTGTGTGTAACTTTGACAGTTGTTGAATTGACTGGCAGGTGTATGTGAAGCACAGCGACAAAGGGAAAAGATATACTGTATGTGTATGTGTAGTTGGAGCCAAGATCCTTGTGGTTTGAATGATGTGTAAGTGATTGTTTGGCTCATTTCACTAGATGTGCTGCTGGTAGTTCTCCCACTAACATACTTTCCCTCTCCTTGTTTCTGGATCCTTCCTCACCCCATTCATAGGTCATGATGGTGATTGTGATGATCAGGATCAGGATTATGATTTTCTTTTATATGATTCTGTTTCCTGTTCACCAGGAAACTATTTAGTATGCTTGGTGGTAACCTTATAACCAAATTATGGCACTTGGTGGTTTAGTGGGCAATTAAGGCACTCCAATCAGATTGAGCCGGTTCAGGTTTATATCCAAGGAGTGGCTGGAGTTTGTTGCTCACGTAATGCCACTCAGGGATGAGTGAGGCTGGTTACTCTCATCTTAAATATCAGGACCAACTTGCTTAGCCCCAGACTCCTATGCTCTTCATGGGGCAACATTGGATTAGATGATGAATAAATGAATGAATGTACTCTAGACATTGGTACAGTTGCAGTCTCATTTCTGTTACTTTAGATAATTCATCATTGTCATACAGCAGGAGGATGAAGCAAGATAAAGCATTATGTATCATATTTATTGCACATTTAATCATACCAGTAACAAGACAACACTCATGTCATATCACAGTCAGTAGAAAGATGAACAACCATTGTTCTAGCTAAGAGGTTGTCATGGTCAGGCATCTAAATGATTTTGGAAATCCTTAGCCACAAATTCACTACAGGTGTATGAAACAGAAAAAAAATCTCTCTTAGAGAATGATCTAATGCATGAATATAGGTAATGACTAAGCATGAGAATCCAAGCTACCCAGAATTCGGATATCACAAATAATTTATGGTAGTATTGTTGGATGCAATCTCTGTACTCTTTCAACCTTAACTTGGCAGAGATTTTTGTCCTTTTGCAGCCTGTTTCCCACAGCTTAGTGGCAGAATATGGCAATACTACGATCAACTTCCTTCCCAAAACACCTTTTTGTGACTAGCACCATATTCCACAGTTAATCCCGTGGTACTGCTCAGTATTTATGATGAAGAGATAACAATTTTAAGCCAAGTTAAACTGGACAGAGTACAATATAGACACACTCCCAGTACACCTCTCACAACTCCAGGTGTCAAGATAGGCCTAATATAGCATAGAGCCAGAGGGACAGAGGGGCCAGGAGAGTGATGAGTGAGGGTGTGTATGTGGGAGGTGCTGGGTTGCAGAAGTTGTAGTCACAGTAGCAGTATTCAGAGGCTGGAGGTCTGTAAGCATTTCGGTGTCGGAGGCAACCAGGCCGAACAAGTGAAGCCTCAATAATGCGGCCACGCTCGGTGGTGTTGGGAGTACATCCATCCATGGTCACAACATTCACTTGCTCTGTTATGTAGGATAGAGTGGAGTACAGTGGGGCTCATACTCTCAGATTTCTGGTAGTACACATCTGTCTATCTATCTATTGCCAGACACCTCAATCCCACACGGGGTGGCCACAAACAAATCGCCTCCACGTCGCTCTGTCCCCCGCCATTTCACTGCCCCGCTCCAAGCTCACACCCCCCTCTCTCATATATCTCTCCACTCCATCCCTCCATCTCATCCTCGGCCTCCCCCTCCCTCTCCTCCCCTCCACCTCACTCACATACACTCTCCTCGTCAGCGCCTTTCACTCTCCATCCTCTCCACATGCCCAAACCACCTTAACGTGTTTCTCCTAACACTTCCTATCACATCCACATCCGCACGACAACGTTCCTTCACTGCTTCATTTGTTAGTCTGTCTCTCCATGTGACTCCACATGCTCCTCTCAAATAACTCATTTCCCCTGCTCTCACTCTTGACTTCTGTCCCTCCAACAGGTTCCATACTATGCAGTATAAAATAATAAATGCTTTTGTTTCATGAATATAGAACTCCCCCCCTTTTTTTTATTTTTTTTTAAGATACAAGGATAATTTCAATTTGTAAAACTAAACAAAAGCTTCAGAAAGAATGAATTATGGTGCAGGAATGAAATGGTGGATGTACATTACCCAAAGGCACTGTTCAATT
>JAGKTI010041853.1:0-10189 GCA_018397915.1 Birgus latro
CTCATTTCCTGTATACCACAACTAGGTAAATGCAACTAGGTAAATAATACCTCTTAAACCTGAATTTTTAGATATATTAAAAAAAAAAAAAAAAAAGTGTCCAAACCATCACTGCCCTCCCCTACATAAACTCTTTACGCCAATCTCTTATTTTCCATTTTCTCGAAATGGCTACACAATCTGATGATCTTCTAACTCACTCACTGAAAAGTATGACAGCTGCTTCTTGAGGTCTGGATGAAGTACGATGAAGCCATTATGATTAACGAGGAAGGGGTATCCACTTGGTCCAAGAGCTTGGTATGGGGACAGGTTCTTGAGGCTGCGTAAGGGTACATCAATACCAGCCACACCCACCAGATCAGTTGCATTCTGTGAATGTAGGTAACTGAAGTTAACTTGACTTATAGGCTCAACATGTACAGAAAGTCTTCATTTTCCTTTACTATTTTTGACATTTTTATGGCCATCCAGTCCAAGTAAATTATGGAAACCTGTCTATTAAACTTCTATTGCTACTCAGTTTCCACCTAGTTACAGTCACTACTGTATGTGAAAAGATGAGATACTTTGGAACTCATCCCTGATTTACCTTAAGGACTGGCTATATTAGTAATGATCTGAACACTTATAAAAAAATGTTAGTAACTACGTATCTCAGACGTTAGTGCAAATACTGTATTGTCTTGAAAATTTTGCTCCTTACTAACTGGAAAAGCAGAAACCAACTAAAAACTTAACAAAGGTCTAAAAACATCCATTAGCTCTCTATGCTTTGGCCACTAAAAAACATTTGCATGCTTGTACAAATACAGTACTGTATGGAAGTTTCTCTCTGCTCATGATACAGACATGGAAACCCTTGTCTTATAAATGTGTTTCTCTGAGGCTGTCCTGACTAGAGCAAAAACTTGGTAGTACAAAACAATGAGGCTTAGTGGCAATATAAAGAAAAGAGAAAAAAAAAATAAAATTAAAATATATAAAAGATTAATAAAAAAAAATATAAATAAATAACAGCAATGCATGAGCACACCAGACTGATAGACAGGTAGATGGACTGCAAAACTGATGGACTGGAAACAGAAACAATTACTGTATAAGGATGGAGGGACTTACCGTATAGTATGAGTTATTGAATACGGGCCGAGTTATGGAGAGGGTTAATTCCTCCTTCTGAAAAGTGTGGTCAGCCTACATTAGTAACAAACTTTTGGTTGTATGTCCTGCATATTATTTATATTCTTTTAATGTAATCTACGTACATCTATATCACTTTTGTGTATACTTTCAAACCAAATCACACTTCAGTTACAGCAATGCCTCAAGCAAAGATCATTCAAGGTGTGTACTCATACTGATGCTACTAACTTTTGCTTGCCCATAATTCTTTCAGATTTGTGAATCACAATGAACTGCTTAAAATTCACTACACTGTGTAACATAAAACTGACTAACAATACCTAAAATCTCCTTATATTTGTAAGGAAGCTAAGTCAGCTACTGAACCTCCTACACAAGGCTTTTAATATCTTTCAGACTCAAATTTAAAGATGGGCTAAATGCAATACTATGGTAAATATACAGACATTAATACAAATGGCTAGTTAATGATATAGTAACTATACCTTATAGAAACACAAGGTGCTCACTAAAATGTGTACGTTGCATTCTTACCAATCTGCAGTTAACTGGCTAATCATAAACCTGATTAAACCACTGTACAAACAGAATTCAGCTTCACACAAGCAAAGCAGCATTCTGACATTCTCATGGTTATTGCTAATGATGGATTATGCAACTGTACTTACTCCCCATATGTTCACACCGCACAGTACCCTATGCAACTGTATATTGACAAAAATGAAATACCACCTATATTGTACAGTATATTAAACAAATGCAGAACACTACCACTTGTCTGAATCTGATACAATCACAAAAAGAAAACTGTGATCAGACACAAAAATAATTTCACTAGGGATAATGTGACAAAAAAATGTCTTGACTATGATAGATACTAATTCCTTCACTATGATGTCATTTTTATGTAACTCCTGCAATCTACAAATTATTTTATTCAGAAATGAGACTTATCAAACTACTACTGGATTGTCTTACACTTTAAAAAATCATCTACCACCTAAAAGAATTAAATGAAGACATCACTGAACTGAAGGAGCTACTGTTACACTATGCTCAAATAGTGTAAAATCAAGCATGCAGAAAAGGGTGTAGTAAGAGAAAAACAAGCAATAGACAGTCACATTTTACCTCTATCTGATAAGCAGGGGCTTGAGGCTAGACTACTATAGATCAGATATATGCAGCACTTTGTATATACTAAAACACATTCACAAGGCAACTGCAAAGGGCTAAGGGACAGTGATACAGGATGCAGTAAGGAAAGTGTGGTGAAGCAAGGTAAGGGCTGTATAGTTAGGAAGAGGCTGTGTGGTAAGACAGGTAGATAGGTGTGGTGTGGTGAAGTGCTGTGGTGAGGCAGGTGTGGAGGCAGGGATTATGTGGTAAGGAAGGGGTTATGTGGTAAGGCAAATGTGGATGAAAGAGTTGTGTGGTAAGAAAGGAATCGTATGGTGAAACATGTGTAGAAGGGTGGTTGGCAGAAGCTGTGAAGTGAAGAAGGTACGGTGCAGCAGTGGTGATGTGGTGAGGCAGCTTTGATGTCATGAGGCAGGTGTGGTAAAAGGTGTGGTGTGGTAAAAGGTGTGGTGTGGCAAGGTGTGGTGAGGCAGGTGTAGAGGCAGAGGTCATGTGGTGATGAAAGGGTTGTATATTGAGGCAGGTGTAGAGGGAGGGGTTATGTGGTAAGTAAGGGGTTATATAGTGAGGCTGGTGGTATATATATATATTTTTCTTTTATGAGTCCAACTGTGGGCACAGGCTTCACAGCCTGCTCCCAACGCCCAGCAGTCCTCCTACGTACCATGCACCTCCACATTCACCACTTTGGCACTAACATCCACCGTACATACTGAATACATGCTAGGGCTGTCTCATCTATTTTTATGACATGTTGGCTGGTATTCTGGTATATCAGTAAAGTCTGCTGTGTGAAATTCAAACCATTAAACTCTTCCTTGTCCCTGCAGGGATTTGAACCTGGGTCCATCAGGACTGCAGGCCACCTCTCTACATATTCAGTCACTGCCTCCCCCAAAATAGGTTGTGTGGGGAGGCAGCTGTGATGTGATGAGGAAGCTGTGATGTGGTGAGGCAATTATGCTGTCATGAGGTAGGTGTGGCAAGGTATGGTGTAGTGAGGCAAGAGTGGTGAGGCATGGGTGGTGAGACTGGGGTGGTAATAAAGCTATTCCCTCAGCTACAATGGTATCTTTTATATTCCATTTTTTCTACCTCCAGATATTTTTTTTAACTTAGAAGAAACTTTTCAAACTGTACAGATTAGCCATAGTCTACATTAACCCCTGCAAATATGAGGTCTCCTCTACATTGCTTAAAATCATCTGCTCAGCAGCTAGAAACAAAATATCAAGCTGAAAGGCAGCACTGAAGAGCTTATTCATCCTTTCACAGTGAGGAATCATTTTAATCTTATTCTTGCCATTACTAGATGAATTTACTCAGCTTATGAGAGCATCGCAGTTGTAAATGCCATTAACCTTTTATAGCTGCAGATCTCATATGAGAAACAATGAAGGTCTGCAAGGGCCAAACTGCAAGCCTCAAGCTTCATATGAGGTACGCTTTACATTGGTTATAAAACAATGACTATGGGGAAGTAAACTACCTTACAAAGAATCAGCTCAGCAGGGGATAATGAAGGCTGTTACATAACCCTCCTGTTAGAAAAATCTGTCCTATGCAGAATAAATCTGTCTGGAGACACGAAGAGTGCTCAGACTTATGTGGCTAAACTAAACGAGAAAAAGTAAGATTTTGCACGTACAGGTATGAAAGTACAGTATGACTGAAAGTTCACGATCAGATGAGGTACTTTTTTTTTTCTTTTTTTTTTGACTCAATGGGGCAAATCAATTATGAGCAAGCTTTGAGACAGATCAGGTTAAAGCTTTTTTTTTTTTTTTTTCATGCATCTCTAGCTATTGACAGGAGTATTTAATGAACCTGGTCTCAAAAGAAAGGAAATCCTGAAAGCATTTAGTATATTGTGGCCTCATATGCAGGGTACAAAAGAGTGGAACAGTACATTCATGAGCATTGCTGCTGCTGCCCTACTCTTGGCCTGAGTGAAATCACAGCCAATATTTCACACCAGAGGAAGATCTGTTGTCCAGTGTTATGGTGACAGTATGAGGCTTTGCTAGTCTGCATAAGGAATAGTTGCTGTGACATATTTACTCTTTCACCTTAACTCAGTCCAGATTTTTGTCCTTTATTTTTAGTTTATTTCACGCAGCTCAAGGACAGAAAAAAGACAGTGCTGAAACCCTACATCCTTTCTACAGAACTTCTTAATGACTAGCACCCAACTGTAGTGTTAATCATTTATTACAATTCAGCATTCAAGATGGAGATATGGCAACTGTGGACCAAGTTGGAGTAAAAGGGGCATAGCACAGTCTAGAAAACTCAAGAACTACCAACAACACATGTCCTTTCAGTGTGACTTCATTTTCAGCTACAGATAAAGATTGAGCTCAATGAGAGACTACAGCTTATGAATGTACACTGATGAGACAAGGAAGGGATGTGACTGGCAAGTAACCAAAGCATGTACAGTATGGACAAAGTAGTCTGAGGCAGTTCTGTTGTAGCCATTCCATCAGGTAGGTCTCAAAGGGAAGCAAGGCACTGATGATGATGATGATGATGATAGTGGGGATGATGGTGCATGGCACACAGGAGCAGCATGGAGCAGGCATGGTTTGTATCTGATAAAAAAAAAAAATCTGTGATAGATACTGGTATAGCATAGAAACTTTACACAGAGAATTTCAATGAGGGGTAACATCATGTAATAAACTAATAACTGCCATCAAATGTATCTCTGGGAATGGAATAAAAACAGAGACTGATTAGCTAATATGAACCTACAGAAATCATACACTTAAAAATTTACAACTGAGACTATGCACAGAATTATCAGTAACTAGAGAGAGAGGAAAAAACTGCCTCAAGAAAGCACCATAACTGCATGAGGAAGTAAAAGGTGAGAAGAAAAGAACATTCATATACAGATGGAATATTAATGCAACGTGGGGGAATTTAGGATTAATGAAGAAAACTGAAACTGGAAGGAAATTTCTGACCGTGAAAAATCTGCCCATTCCTGATGTGAAGGAAAGCAAGTTTTGAGATAAACAGAGAATGCAATATGAACTGAAAGAAATTAGGAAAATACATGGATGGTGAAAAATTTAGACACAGAAAATTCAGGCAAGGAATAAGCAGAAACACAAGTTGATGTAATGGTAGGTGGAGAATGCAAGATACTAAAGATATTCATGCAGAAAAAAGGCAATTCCAGCCCAAATGAATGAGATCTCCCAAAACTCCATGACTTTCTCAACTAAATACAGGATAGGTAATTTTCTGCACCTAGGGATGATGAAGCTGTGTACTGCACCTCTAGAATGATAAATGCACCTCTACAATGCTAAAGACAATTCGGCACACACAGTCTAGCCAAAAGAAAAACTATCACTATAGGCTTAACCCCTTGAATCCAATGACATATTTTTAATTCTATTCTTGCCGTTTCCAAGCAATTTTACTCAGCTAATGACAGATCTGTACTGAAGGGGCCAGATACAGCCCCCATCAACACTTTTAAAAATCAGGAACTCATTCAAAGTAAAATTAAATCATCGAGCTCCAGCAAGAACAAATTAACACTTTATATTCTCTAGCTGAAAGGGTTAACCTTTTCAACCCAAGGTTGTGTTTATTATTTTGTTCTTGCTACTTCCAGATTACTGTATTCAGCTAAAGAAAGATTTTTGAACTGTTGAGGTCACTGCTGTCTCTCCAACTCATCTGGACATGAACCCAGTGGACTGCAGGCATAAGCTTCTCTACTAATGCATGTCTACTATCCTCTTTCTTGGAGGAGTGGGAGGGAACTAAGGGATGTCCTTATTACTGAGCAATGGAGTAGAGGTTAAATACAGCCCTCACTGATTCCTTCACTTTTTCCTAACTTGAACAGAATTATCTGGTGGTAGCATGAGTAAAATGAAAAGTATGTCACTGGACTGAAGCAGTTAATGCAGCTCTAGAAATTTTTGGGGTGTGTGCACTGCTGGCTTCTAATCGGCAAAAAATGAAGAGTATAGTAAATGAGGGAAATAAGGTATAACTATTGTATGAGGGGAAAAAAATTTATAGTAAACTGGGGGATATTCTTACCACACGATCTTGGTAGAACGTTATCATAGTATTCGCTAAGGTGGGGGCCTGAGGTCTCGCTAGAGCTTGCAAATAGTCCTACGAAAAAGTGTGAGTGGGGAGGAGTGGGGGGGGGGGGGAGTTTTTATAACAGGTGCAACAACATCAAATTTAAAATGAGACATGATTAAAAAATAGTATATAATAATCATTTAATAGCCTAAAGGTACTGCTTAGAAAAATCAGTCCAGACTCCAGCACAGAAAATGAAAAGGATATGCGAGACGTGATGTAAAAATATTCCACACTTCTTTTCCCTAGGAAAAAGTGGAACAGTGAGAGATATAACACTAAGCACAAGAGAAAAACAGAATGGGAGCAGAGATAAAACAGTGATAAAAAAGTGAGAAAAAATGAAGGTAACAAAGAACAGAGAGGAAAAACTATCAGTACACTGACTAAGTAGATATAAAATGAGATAGTGCATTTATGATCCACAATATTACCAAAGATTGTTGGGGAGATGATTGATAGGTTAGTGAATTGTTAAGATGTACATTGCTGGTATATGCAATAGCTTTTTTTTTTCTTTACAGGTGGGATCAGAACAGCATATGATTTATTTTAATTTAATCAGCCAGAGGACATCTATTTCTTATTGTTTCAGCTAATGTTAGACTAATTCATTCAACCTGGGAGACTCTCCTCACAATGAGGGGATTAACAAATTCTATATCTAACTCCTCCAGTGCCAAAAGCTATCCTAAGCTAAATTAATTAATCTGGAAATAGAGAGGGTAAAATACAAAAGATGTCCTTGGACTGATGAGTAATATAACACTGTAGAAGCTGTCTAGTCACTGTGAAATTGTATGCTAAATATCTAAATTACAAAGCTGTTGTTGTTGTTGTTGTTGTGGCCCCTGGCTCTTCTGGATATAAACTCTGTGAACTGCTGGCCGAAACCAACCTTTTTCAACAGTCTACCATCCTCTTTTTGAGAGATGGAAGAAGACAGAGATGTTTGTACAGCATAACCTGGCAGCTCAACTGTCTCTTATACCTGTTATACCATGTGAAAGCATCTCTCTCCAGAATCAGACCCAAAAAAAATTCTGTAGGCCTTACATTTATCAATTGATTCAGGTAATAAATTACAGAGCACAAACTACTATGACATAAAAATCTGAATGGATAAAAAGTCTGCCACAGAAGTTGATGCTTAACCACTACACTTCAAAGTCTTTTTCTGATTTTAATATTGCCATCTCCAAACAATTTTCCTAGGCTGAATAGAATCGCTTTGTGATAGCAAGGATATACTTAAAATAAGATGCTGCATAATACTGAATGGCTGAGCTTCATAATCATCATCATCATCATCCAATCCTACATTGCCCCAAGAGGAGCGTGGGAGCCCAGGGTTAGGCAAGTTGGTCCTGACATTTAAGATGAAAGTGACCAGCCTCACTCATACCTGAGTGGCATTATGTGAGCAATAAACCTCAACCACCCCATGGATATAAACCTTCACTGGCTCAATCCAATTGGTGAGCGGTAATTACCCACTAAAACACCAGGCGCCAAAATTTGGTTACATGGTTACCACCCAGCATGGTAAATGGTTTCCTGGTGTACAGGAACCATTTGGCATGTCACTCAGTGTAGGGTCACCACAGGCAGAAGGAAGAGGAAAGAATGAAGGAAAGAAAGACAGAAGAGGGAGTGTAAAGTCAACCGTGGGCAGAAGGACAAGGAAAGAATGAAGGAAAGAAAGACAGAAGAGGATGGAAGGAAGAAAAGAAAGGGCAGACACCCAAAAACAGCACTGCATTGAGTGAGTGGATGGTGAGTGCCCCCACCTACCAACCTAAGCTTCATAATCCTTCACTAAACATGATTTTATTGTTCCTCCCAAAACGAAATAAGTTCATCTAACAACAATTCTTTGTTTCCATCACCCTTCCCTCTTTCAGTATCAACATAAACAACAACCTGCAAACACAACAATACACCCCCACAATTATTCAGCCCCTTGCACCACACCAATATGCCCTCACTATAATTCAGCCCCTTGCACCACAACACCCTTACCTTATGCACCTCACTCTCAAAACTCAGCCAATCCTTCTAAAAAAAAAAAAAAAAAACTCTGAACTCCCAACTGACGTGGCCAATTTTCTGCAGTTCACTGGGTTAACAACCAGGTAAGCTTAGGGCCAAAACAATAAAAACAATACAAGTCAAGACCGCTTCAACAATTCCTATCCACCTCATAGAAATATTCATACAGAATACTGTACTGTAATTACTCATGGAACCAACAATGCTCACAAAAACATTCTTACAAAAAAGAATACAAAGAAAATTAACTGAAATGGATCTAAATACAGATATGGGGAGTATAAAAATAGCAAAAAGGGGGGAAATAAGTCTCTATATTAGCCAATGAAGTACAATACAAGGAACATAAAATATAGAAAACAGGCACAGTACTGTGTGCATATATATATATATACAGTAGGAGCGGAAACTGTTGACGCCATCTTAAAAAAAGAAAACATTCTTGTGGTTAGCAAGGAGAAACAAATAAATTAACACTCACCATTGAATTTAGTATTTACTGGCATTCCCCTTCACCTTTATTATCTTCTTAAGGCGTCTGGGGAAGACTGATGGCGTAGTTTTGCAGAACAGATGGACTAAAACTGCTCCATAGCTGCTTGACTGCAGCCTCAAGTTTAGGCAAAGATGATGTGCCACTTCATGTGCGTCCATAAATTCTCAATGGGATTGATATCTGGGCTGTTTCCGGGCCAATCTCGAATAAAGGGAACCTCACAGTCTGTTAGCCACTGTTTCACTGACTTTGCAACATGTGCAGGGGCAGAATCTTGCATAAATACTCTTGCCTTGGTTTTATCAAAAGGGTCACTTAAAACATCATATAATAGCTCCAAATAATTGTTCTGGTTCACTTTTTCATTTGCAGGTAGAATTACCAACTCACCAACACCATAATATGTTAATCAGCCCAAGCCATGAGTGAGGCTGGGTATTTAACAGGAAGTGTACTTAGGATCCTGGGGGTCACTGCCTGGTTTGCAGTACACTCGTGATGAAGGGGTACCAGTGACAGTAAATGTTGACTCATCACTCCAAAGAACAGTTTTCCATTGCTCCTCACTCCAGGCAAGATATTTCTTACAAAAATTTACTCTCTTTTTCTTCTGAAGTGCAGTTAGCAGTGGTTTTTTACGAGCACAAAAACTCCTGTAGCCCAGATCGTCATGCAACAGTTGCTGCACACTTCTGACCGACACATCTGCCAGCAACTGTGGGTTCTTTTCTTTTAAATCCCGTGCTGTTAGCCTTCGATCCGTGCTAACTTGCCATGAGATCAGCTGACGGGTCCTGAAGGTTGTCTTACGAGGTCTCCCAGGCTTGGGAAGTGGAGTGGGAGGAATGGCTTCCCCACTGTCCTTGAACCGCTTCACCAGTCTCTGCACTGTCCTCAGTCTAACACCATCTGATTTGCAATAAATGGGAGTTTGTGGCCATCTTTGTATAAAGTAATCACTTCCACACGTTTGTCCTTGCTTGTGGTAACTTTACGCATGATGAGAATGTGGTAGGTAACCAAATAACTGTGTTATTTGAGTCAAAACATGCCCTCGTGGTGCATCACACACAGAGACAATCCTCCTCCTGTGGCTGCCCAAACATTACTGAGCCTGCTCCTGTGGTGCCAAACCTATCAAGCAGGGTTGCCAGCTCCCGTTGAAAAAGCATCAGCTCATTTCGCATCCCAGGGGAGGGTAGTATTGACCCTACTTCACTTAACGCGAAAAAGAAT
>JAGKTI010041855.1:0-10189 GCA_018397915.1 Birgus latro
AATCAAACCTGAGCATTTGTGTTCTTTAATCTCGCTTAGCTGCTGAATACCATGACCATATTAGCCACAATGTGAAGTGTAGCTATCTAGCGTAGGAGGCTCTACACACAACCCTCTCAATACGCTGGAATCAGACATATCCAGTGGTATTCTAACTGCTTTAGAGATTTGGCAGTGCCTGTTCCTCAGCCATTTATTCAGTACAGTTCACCTTAACAGTCCTTTGTATGCCACTTATATCGCCACATTGTCGTCACTAATTACAAGATGATATTGAGATGTTATGTGCTAAGGAAGAGGTACTACGATGCCTCCTAGACCCTTAAACTCCCTCATCTCACAGCTTCCCTCTATTCCTTTTCCGTCGTAGTAGTATTCGTACAAAATCCTCTCTTCATAATCACAATTACACTGGTCAGTTTTCTTCTCAGCTCACTGATTACATACTTCCCCTATAAACTTTCGAGGACGAGAACCCTGACAAAAGAAAAAAAAAAAGACCTTTCCTGCTGCGTGAAAGATTAAAGGAGTTAAGGCGGGCACAGCACACTTTTATTTACACTTTATAATCCCTTCTCTCAACAGCCTATACCCTCTTCTTTTTATTTACTTCTCTGCTGCAAAAGTTAACTAGTATTTTAATCTTAGTCCTTAAACCTATGACTCCGAAATTCGAAGTTGCAATTTGTTCCGGTTGACGTCAGGGGATTACATTTATCCTAGGGACGACCACCACGGCCACGATGTTGATCATCTGGATAAACGTTGTTGCTGAGAATCGTGAACCACGTATACTTCTGCAGCCAATATCACAGGATTTTACTCATCTGAAAGGAACTCTATTGCCAGACGCCTTCATCCCGTAAGGGGTGGCCACAAACAAATCGCCGCCACCTCGCTCTGCCCTCTACCATTTGGCTGTAGCCCCTCCAAGTCACACTCCCCACCCTCATATGCGTATGTCTCTCCACTCCATCCCTCCACCTCATCCTCGGTCTCCCCCTCCTCCTTTACCCCTCCACCTCTCACATACGCTCTTCTAGTCAGTCTCTCATTCTCCAACCTCTCCATATGCCCAAACCATCTCAGAGTATTTCTCTCGACACGTTCAATCACATCTACAGCAACACCGTATTTCCTCTTTATTTCCTCATTTACCTGTGTCACTCCATGTAATTTCACATACTCCTCTCCAGTAACTTATTTCTTCTGCGACTCACCGCAGCCAAATGCACACAACTAGTCGAGTATGGAACGTTCTTCCCTAGAGTTTCACAGACAATCTAAAATCTTTCAAATTCATGTGTTGAGATCCTGCAAAGTGAAATAAACGCCTCTAGAAACTGATTCCACTTTGTTCAGTTTATTTGAAACAATATCGTTGACTTTATGCGTTCACCATTTTGGATAAGATGAAACGCATGCGCTTTCGTCGACCACATAACCTGCGTCTGACTATGAAACTGTCAGTGGAGGTAAAGAAGTGGGTGTCGTGAGAAGAGGAATAGGCGGGATTTGTTGCAGTGTTGGTGGGCGGCGGAGCTGGGGCAGGAAAGCACCTTGTTAGAATGGGTGCTGTAGGATTAGTAATTTAAATGTAGTTAAGGTTTATAGTAAATATCCTCCAAGAATTTTTAGGTGTCAGAGCAGAAAAGAGATGGGTACAGGGGACAAAGAAATGGTGGAATGAGCTGAAGCAGTGGTGGGGGGTGGGGGTGGAGCATAAGAATATAGTCTGTGAAAATGGGTGCTAGAGAAATAAAAAGCTTGAGTACAGCAAAAGATTATTCTCAGAGTTTTCCCCAACAAAGAGAAGAATAGGAAGCTAAGCTCGAGTTGGTCAAATATCCTCGGGTCTTGTGTGTTACGGAAATCCTGTCTGGCTTACACATCACACACAATAACGAGAATTTGGCCAGAATGTATCAAGAAGAGAGACTGGATCGCGTGTAACTTCACCTTTAACAACGCTATCGGTGGCTTCAGCATTCCCATTCTCCTTTTACGCAGACACGAGGGCTCACCGCCATTATCTAAGTCTGCTGGTGTTATCTAACTGAACAGCAACTAGCATTAAACCTACTGGTATTATCCATCTACCTGACATCTGCTAATATTAAATCTGCTGGTATCATCCATCGATCTATCATTTACCTGCATTAAATCTACTAGTAATATCTCTCTAAAGGTTATCTACTAGCACAAAATCTACTTAACTGCCTACCAAACATTCACTAGCACTGATTCTGCCAGTATCTATTACTTACCATCTACCAGCATTAAATCTACTGGTAACTATTAGCATGAAATCTACTGGCATTATCTATTTTCCTACCATTTACTATCACTATCAGTATACTAGAAATATATGTATTCTAGCATTACCTATCTAGCCACACTCTACTAGCACTAAATCTACAGAAATTATTTATCTATCTACAGTCTACCAGCACTAAATCTACAGGCATACTCTATCTACCAGCTATCTACTAGCACACTATCTATCGCGGGGAATTAATTGTCGTGGGACTGGGGGGACGCTGACTCAGGGCTGGATTAAATTAACCAATTAGAACTCGCCACATTAATTTCCTGCTTTCTGATTGGCCCGGGTCAAATTGGTGGGAGGGGTCGCTTTGTCACGATGTATACCCCTCCCCCTGTCTTCCACCTCCTTCCCTTCTTCTACTTTCTCTCTCTCTCTCTTCCATATCACACAGAATACTCCTCCTTCCTCTCCCCCTCTCCACCTTCTTTCTCCTTCCTTTCTCCTACTACAATTGCTTCTCTACATCCTCTTCCACCTCCTCGTTCTCTCTTTCATATATACCTTCTTCCCTTTCCACCCTTTGCATAGTGCTGTTTCTTCTCCACCTCCTCCTCTTCCGCCTCATTTCTTTCTTACACCCCCATTTCCTGTTACTCCTGATTTTCTCCTTGAAATTTCCTTTCCCTCGTTTCCTATCCTCCAATTTCTCTCTTATTATCATGTTTTCCTACTTTGTTGTGTCTCCTGATCTTTTATCGTCTCTTTTCTTACTTCCTCTTTCCATCTCCTTCACCCCCTACCCTGGCTCCTTTAATTTTCTTCCTTTATCTCCTAAATTTATTCTTTCTTTTCTACCAAACATCGTTTCCTCAATATACCCCTTCCTCTCCTCGTATCTTTCTTCCCTCTTCCTCTTTACTCCTTTTCCCCTCTTCGTGTCTCTCCCTCCTCTTCATCCTCTCTTTTCCTTTTAATTCCTTTTTTCTTTTCCTTATGCCTCCTTCTCCTCCTCCTCCTCCTCTCTTCTCCTCTTCATTCCTTTTACTTCTCGTGTCTCTGCCTCTCTTCCTCCTTTTCCAATTCCTCCACCTCTTTTTTTCTCTTCATTCCTTTTTCTTCGTGTCTCCGGCCATTCTGCTCCTCTCTTTTCCTGTTCACTTCTTTTCTTCTCTTCCTGTATCTGCTGCTGTTCCTCCTCCTCTCTTCATCTTCACTCTCTTTCCTCTCCTCCTGTTTCTGTCCTCCTCCTCTCTCTTGCAAGCCCCTTGTCCTTTTTATCTTTCTCTTCCATATAACTTTTCTTTCTCTTCATTTCTTATGTGTTCCTTCCGGGTTCACCCAATTTTTCCCATCCCCTGTCCTTCCTTAAGTTTATTCTACTTCCCCCTATCATCCATCTTTTTTTTTTTTTTTTCTAATTATTGCCCCTTCTTTATTGCCTTCCCCTTCATTTGTCATTATCTTTTTCTGCAGTTGCACGACCTGTCAACATTTATTTTCCTTATCTATCTTGCTTCACTTTCCCTCATTCTCTCTGATCTAATTTGTGTAAACACTTATTCTCTCTCTCTCTCTCTCTCTCTCTCTCTCTCTCTCTCTCTCTCTCTCTCTCTTCTGTTTAGTATAATTTCTTTTCAAAAAAATGCCCCTACGATAAACACTGTTGCATTTTAATACAGTACAACACAATTTGCATGCAATCTAATTTCCATATAATTTTACAAGTTGGCTTTATACATACACTATACGATGAAACAGAACTAAATCAAAAGCAATTGGTAAAACTCTGAAATAAACCGATATCCAAGTGCCTTCATCTAAATTTCTCCACCTGGCTGCCTCAGTCGCTACCTGACTGTCTTGCTGGTTAGACCTGCTGGTCCGCTCTGCAAATACCCACAGCTAAGTGCCCTGTTTCAGTGTTTTGCCTGTGTCATTACAATTGTATGGTAGTGCTGCAGCTAGGTGAGTGGTTTACTGATTGTCTGGTCGCTAAGTGGAGTTTGTGCAGTGTAAGTACGGTTTATTTACCGTCTGCAAGTTTTGTTTGTATATGTGTTTGATTTCCAGTATTAGCTTTGTTTGATAGTATTGAGTAAGACAGTTTATTTTCATGTGATCTCTGTGACTGAGTGTTGAGTGATTTAGACGTTGATCTGCACCGCTTTAAGGTAACACACACAAAAAAGTTACATCATATACAAAAAATAGTTTGGGGTAGGTGGGGGGCGCTCACCATCCACTCACTCGATGTAGTGCTGCTCTCGGGTGTCTGCCCTTTCCTCTCCTCCATCCTTCTTTCCTTCAATCCTCTTCTGTCTTTCTTTCCTTCATTCTTTCCTTGTCCTTCTGCCTACAGGTGACTTTACACTCCCTCTTCTGTCTTTCTTGCCTTCATTCTTTACTCGTCCTTCTGCCTGTGGGTGACTCTACACTGAGTGACAAGCCAACCAGGAAACCATTTACTATGCAGGGTGGTAACCATATAACCAAATTTTGGTTAGTGGGTAATTACGGCGCTCCAATCGGATTGAGCCGGTGAAGGTTTATATCCAAGGGATGGTTGGGGTTTATTGCTCATGTAATGCCATTCAGGGATGAGTGAGGCTGGTCTCATCTTAAATGTCAGGACCAACTTGCCTAGCCCCGGGCTCCTATGCTCCTCTGTGGGGCGACATAGGATTGGATAATGAATGAATGATTGAATGAAACAAAAAATAGTTTGGTTTTACCTTTGCGCCCACATCTCTTTGTCCGAAATATGCAATTACTTCCGCCCTGTACCGCCAGAGGGCCAGACGAGGTACCCTCAGAAAACCATAGGAATTTGGGTTTCATGTATTTATTTGTTCTGTCTCAGAACTAATTATAGTATTAATGGATCAAGGTAGTGATTTTCACTATACTTGTGATCCATTATTTTGTAACTGCAAATGATACACATGTGAAACAAGTGATTGTGTCAGCATTTGTTTGCATCAACTCCAGGCAAGTCGTGTTATTGCCCAACAGCTTGTTTCTTCTACTTACATCAATTTTAACAGCGAAAATCTCTCCCATTCTTTAGAGGTAAGATAAAGCTGTATTTTCCTATGTTGTGACATCAGGTGACAATATACAGTACTTGTTTGTGTAATGTATGACTGTATTGTGACTTCATTGTTGTTATATTTCAGGCTACAGTATAATACTATTTCTTCATGCCAGGTATCGGCTAGCTTTCTATTTTCTTTTACAGATTATTGATAAATCCTCTGCACGTACATTACTAATCAATAAGGTAGCTTTTCTGTACAGATTTAACAGCAACAAAACCCCAACCAGCAGCACCTTCATCTGTAACTGTTGCATAAATTGCAATTGTTTGGCTAGCAGATTTTGTCAAAGTAACTAGTTCTCGTTCCAATATCTCTAATATTTGATTTTTTTTCTCTCATAAATCTTCACAGTTACTTCGAATTTCAGGATGCCGTGGAACGTTATTTGCATAGCCTGCTCCGGTAGTTTCCCTGGATCCATTATACGGACTGCTCCTTTGTTTGCACAATGTGCAAACTACATCAAAGCCTGGAGGCTAAGCTGACCGAGGCTACAAACAAAATTAACAGCCTGGCCCGAAAAGCTGATGTGCTGGAGGAGTTCATTGTTAGTAACGTCGGACACAGTGGAGGACAGTTCCACTACTCGACAACTGCTGTTCAGGTTGACCATCTCCCCCCACCATACAGAATGAATTGCAGCTAGTGTGGAATGGTGTAAGATTTGCAAGAAAAAGGAGTATCATTCCAATAACCACATACAATAAATTTCAGATTCTTCCAGAAGTAAAGGAAGAGCCCCATGAAGCACAGGTTGTGTGGGACTCCATCATCCGTGGTCAGTTGGTGAAATTTTGTGGCAGGGCACCCTCTAAACAAAAGCGTTTTTGTATTCCAGGTGCAGGAGTAGACGCCGTAACAGAGGGTGTGGATGACGTTTTTGAGAATGCGGAAAATGACAGCCTTGTTATTATTCATGATGTCGTGTGAACCCGATCAGAAGAGCCGATGGAGAAGTACAGAAAGATGATCCGATGCTACAAGGATAAAACTAACAACATTAAAATTTCAGGCATATTCCCAAGGATTGATGCAGGGAATACCTTCTTCAGTAAAGTGCTTAGTATAATAACAGGGTCAAGTCACTCTGCTTGCAGGAAGGCACTGAGTTCATTGACACATGGAACCAGTTTTATGAGCAGTGAACACTGTTTGAGAGCAATGGACTACACTTGAATGCTGTTGGTTCTGCCCATCTCAGTCATTTGCTTAGTGTTGCCGTGAGTTTTTTCTGGGGAAAAAACAAAACAAAACAAGCATCATGGGAGGCGAATGTAGATATCATACGATCCAATAAATCAATATGCAGTGAAGCTCCCCACATCGGAAAGGTACACACATTTAAGCTCTTCTTGTAAATGCGCATTGTCTGCATAATAAATTTTCTGATTTAGAAGCTCTTTTCTTTATGGAAGATTATGATGTAACTGGTATAACAGAATCGTGGCTAAATACTGAGCAAAGAGATTTTCTAGTGGAATTTAATTTACCAGGCTATCACATTTTCAGTGGTGAAAGGAAGAATAGAGCAGAGGACGGTGTGTTGTTATATATTAAATCAGGATTTCATCCAGTCGTAATTACCAAGCTAGTTACTGAAAACACTGACACTATTTATTTTCAGCTTAGAAAAGAATCTTGTTATAAAATCACACTTGGTTTAATTTTTTCATCCACCCGGTCAGCCACTCAACATCGACCCTGAAATCTAAAATCAAATTGCTGAAATCTCTTGTATGCAAAGCACTGTAATATTTGGTGATTTTATTTACCAATTCCGAAATAGGGAGAAGCCCTATCCTTCCACACAGGGGTTAAACCTATATACAAACTTGCAGGAAAGCTCATTGTATCAGTTTGTAATTTATCCGACACATGGAGCTAGCATCCTAGGTCTTGCCGTAGTCACATCAGGAAGTTTAGTGAGTAACGTTAATGTAGAAGAATATAGTATAAGTGATCATCACATAATTACACTGAACATTAATTTCAGTGAAGACAATGCCAAGGCCAGTTACGAGTAAGTGCCCAACTATGAGAGGGCAAATTTTAACAAATTAAAGGCACCTGTAGGTGCAGGTGACTGGCATCCCATTGTCGAAACAATAGATATCAATGATGCATGGAATCTTTTTTACAAAAACTCTTAGCAATGCAGTGACGTTATGTATTCCAATGCACAACTGAAGGCCTGCAAAAAATTCTAAACCCAAATGGTGGAACTCCGATATTAAACATTGTCTGGATTTGTCTGGTAGCAAAAAATCTTGCATATAAAAATTATAATATGACACAGTCAAAGTGATAAAAACAAATATGATTCTCTAGGGCGGAAAGCCAAAAAATTTATCAAACGCAGTGAGAAAATCCATGAGGGACATATTGCCAGTATCAGTAAATAAAATCCCAAAGAATTTTTAAATTACATAAGAAGCAAAAAGGTTATAACTCAAATAATCGGGCCCTTAATCACAGATAACGGAGAACACACTGATGATGAAATCAATATGGTGAAAATTCTTAATACTTTCTTTGTATTGGTATTTACAGTGGAAAATATATATATGATTCCTGCAGTTTCCCCAGTTCCTATGGAAGAGGACAACATAATGATATTACAGTTAAGTGATCGTGATGTACTACTTGAAAGAGAATAAAACACCAGAACGGGACAAAATATCAACACGTGTATTAAAGGAACTACAGAATGAAATATAAAAGCCTTTATCTGAATTTTTTAACTTATAACTAAAGAGCAGTAAGGTGCCACATGAAATGAAGCTTGCAAACGCAACCCCAATATTCAAAAGGGCCAGCAGAGCACAACCAGAAAACAACCCAAATAGTTTAACATCAGTGGTTTGCAAACTGCTTGAAACTATTATCAGAAACAAGTTTGTGAAACACCTAGAAACAAACAATCTCATTGAAGATTCACAACATGGTTCTCGGAATAATTCGCTCAAGCCTCTAATCTGCTGGACTTTTTCAACAACATACTGAACATGTAAGATGAGACTAAATCTGATGATGTTGTCTACCTCGATTTTCAAAAGGTTTTTGACAAAGTTCCACACAAAAGACTCTTTCAGAGGCTAAAGGCACATGGCTTCAGTGGCAGTGTACTCTCGTGGGTAGAAGATTGGTCAGCCGGACAAAAGCAGAGTTGTAATAAATGGAAAAGAGTCAGACTGTATAAACGTTGCAAGTGGAGTGCCGCAGGATTCAGTGTCAGGTCCTATTCATGTTTTAATATATATATAAATGATAATGATGAAGGATTATGTTGCAAGGTTTCAAACTTTGCTGACAATAATAAAATTGATAACTCAGGAAATACAGCACTGCATTGGCAGGCAGTTCAGAGAGATCTTGATCAACTATTTAACTGGGCTCAAACAAGGCAAATGGATTTCAATATTAATAAATGTGAAGTGCTAAACACTGGTAGTAATAATGTAAGAGCTAGTTATGAATAATGTCCTACTTGATAGGGTAACCCATGAAAAAAAAACTTACGGGATATAATAACAAATGATTTGCACCCAAGTAAACAATGTGCAGCAGCTGTAAAAAAAAAAAAAAAAGCCAGTAAGTTGACAGAATTCATAGGTAGAGCATTTGACTATAAATCCAATGATATCGCCCTATCTATCTAACTTTTGCCAGACACCTTAATCCCGGAAGGGATCGCCACAAACAAATCGCCTCCATGTCTCCCTGGCCCCCACCATTTCACTGCTCTGTTCCCAGCTCACACCTCCCTCTCTCATATAATTCCCAACTCCATCCCGCCATCTCAACCTTGACCTCCCTCTCGCTCTCCCCCCTCCACTTCACGCACATACACTCTCCTCGTTAGTCTCTCTCTCTCCATCCTCTCCAAATGGCCAAACCACATCAGTGTATTTCTCCTAACGCTTTCTGTCACATCCACATTCACACCACAATGCTCTTTCACTTCTCCAATTGTCAGTCTGTCTCTCCATGTAACTCCACGTGCTCCTCACTTATACCTTAGTATGGCCGCACTTGGAGTATTGCGTTCAGTTTTGGCCACAGTATTATAAAAAGGATATGGAGAAACTTGACAGAGTACAGCGAAGGGTGACAGAGATGACACCCAGATAGAGAAATAAACCACCAGAGGAAGATATAAGTGCCCTGAATCTCTTGACCCTAACTAAACGGAGGTTATGAGGAGATTTAATTCAAGTATTCAAAATATTCAAAGGATACGATAATATGGCCATCGATAAATACTTCACAGCTGATCGCTTAAATTATTCTAGAGGTTAAGGGCATAAAATTATTGGCAAACAATTTCAGTCACATGAAGCTAAAAAAAAAATTCTTTAATAGAGTTGTAAACATATGGAACAAATTGTCCTCAAATGTTGAACACTGTGATACATTACTAACCTTTAAAAATTGTTTGGATAAGTGTCTGTCATCTGACCCCCAGCTAAGTATGTTCACTCCTGAATAACTAGTTTTTGTGGTGTACCGGTATGTTATTTTTTCTTTTTCAGAGCCTGGGAGATATAACTGCTGATCATCATCTATAAATATTGTTGACTTAATGTTACTCTCCCGTTCGGGAGACAATTTTTCTATGCTGCATAATGGTCCTTCTCACTGTTTCCTGCAGGCTTCGGCTGGAGGGTTTGGTGGGTGAGGGGAGCCTTCCTGCTTTTCTATCCTTGTCTTCAGCTGATACAGTATATTAGTTTTGTTAGTTATAAACTTCCCTATACCAAGCAGCCACGAAAGGACCAGCAGGTCTGTTGCTGTTTGCTTTCCTTTGTACACCTTTTTACCA
>JAGKTI010041857.1:0-10189 GCA_018397915.1 Birgus latro
TATTACAGTGCCATGTGGGCATATGTGAGGTGAGTACAAGGGAACTCGTGCCACGCAGGACACGTTGTCTAGCTAAAACAAATTAACACCCACCAAAGTGTGGATGACGCATGAGAATAACGTCTAGATTATCATCATCCAATAAATGATTACAAGTGTCCACTAATGTGAGTCCTTGTGGTATTAAATCAGAGACAAGTGGACATTGCAGGCAATAGTGGTCAAGGGTGTTGGCACTGGGTGCGTCACACAGCTTACAGGAGGAAAAACGAGGTGCGTTGTCCACCCCTGCCACTTGCCACACAGGTCGGTATCCCAGTCTGAGGCGGGCACACACCACGTTATGTCGACGAACCATAAGACCACTACGACGATATCTATGGGGCCGATGTAGAAAGTGGTCATAATGTTGGATAGGCATACTGTGAGTCCTCTCAGCATTTCTACGGTGGAGAATAGGGGAGCGGGCTGCTCTGCGTATTGTCTGCTTGTAGCAAATGGGGAAGACATTAGTGGCATCCACAGCAGGCAGATCCAGTCCGTAGGCAGTCCTTGCAATGAGGTCAGCGGTGTTGTTAGCTGCAAGACCAATATGAGATGGAATCCACAGAAAGTGCACCACCAGCGAACGATCGCGGGCAGTGGCCAATTGACGGAGTATCAGCATAACTATGTATTGATATGCAGGCCTGGGAGAGGAGAGGGCAAGGAGAGCCGACTGTGAGTCACAGATGATCAAGCCGCTGTTGTTCGTCCGTACTAATAAAGAAACTGCATCGCGGAGTCCATGTAGTTCGCAATATGTAGAGCTCGATGAGGTTGGCAGTCGACGGCCCAACCAGCCCCCTTGAGGTGGATCCTGACTTGGGGAAAACACTGACAACCAGCACTTCCATCCTCCTGCAGGGAGCCATCAGTATAGATATGGTGGGCCGAAGGGAGGGAAGATGACAGCCTGGCGATAGTCTCCAAAGCTATCTGTTTCTGAAGCTGAGGCAGGTCAGTCTTGGAGGCCGGAGTGTATGAGACAGCAGGAACAGGGGTCTGCCACGGTGGAATGCCACAGTCCACCTCCTCCGTAAGCACTGGTATGTTGATGTTTAGCTGGCGCACATATGAACAAACAGTATTAACTAGAATGCGGCCACCACTGCAATGCAAAGGTCTTGGTGCAGTGGGGTCAAGGGAGGTCCGAATGATGTGAGAGTAGTGGGGAGAAAGGTGAGGATAATGCAGGAACTTAACGCTGAAGTATGTCTCCATGGAGTATATTCTCTCAACAAGTGGTGGTAGGTTGAGTTCAAGTTGCATGTTGACAATTCTGGTTGAGCCAGGGCAGCCCAGGATAAGTCTCATTACTGCGTTTTGGAACTTCTCAAGAGGTTTAAGGCTGTTCTGGAAAGTTGACAAAGAGCACGGGAGAGATAATCAACAACTGATCGAATGAACGCTATGTATATGGATCGTGCTACAGGAATAGACACCCCGGCAGCATAATTAGTATGCCACTTGAGAGGTTTTAGGCGCTGTAGCCGGGTTAGCAGACCCTGAACAATCGGATGCACACGTTGTCTTGCAGGAATGGAGGGAGAAATCCGTGCCGGTGCCCCAAGATAAAGGTACTGCGTACATAGGGGAATAACACAATCCCCGACAGAGAATACAGGTAGTGTTCTTGCTGGACGGGAAGTGAAGATTCTACTCTTTTCTGGTGAGATAATGAGTCCACATTTGGAAGCCCCCTCGTGAAACCAGTGAAGGAAACGTTGCAGATCTGCTGAGGAATTTGAGTGAATGCAGATGTCATCAGCATAGCAAGTAATTGTGATTCCAGGGAAGTCAGGAAGGAGGGTGAGTAAACGATGAATAAGGATATTAAACAAAAAAGGACTAAGGACACCACCTTGCGGAGTACCAAGCTCAAAATCCTCAGCAGAGCTGCATGCACCCCTAAAAAGAACACGAGAGGATCTATTGGTTAGGTAACCACGTATCCATCGCAGCAGGTTTCCCTTGACTCCAAAATCCACCAGCTGGTCGAGGATGATGTCTCTGTTGGCGACATCAAAGGCACTCTGTAAATCAATGAAGGCCACTACACTGGTGGGGGACAGGAGGGTGTATAGCTCCATGAGGCAGTGATGTGTCCCTCGCTGTGGTAAGAAACCGTACAATCGGGGCGAGAGCCTGTCCTGCAGCCTAAACAAGAGTCTTGTGAGGAGGATGCGTTCTAGTACTTTACTGAAGGAGGTGAGAGAAATAGGTCGGAATTTATCAATACCAGGTTTAGGAATAGGCACGATTGTACTCTGGGTCCAGGCTTGTGGCACATATCCCAGATGGACGCAAAGGTTGAAAAGCTGAAGAAGGGGATTGCCAGGAACTTTCAGGAGGACACGGAGGACAGAAAAAGTGATCCCATCATCATCTGGAGCCGTTACCCTACCCCTGGCGAGGGCCCGTCGCAATTCATCATCAGTTATAGCCACACCATCCTCATCATCTGTCCTCAGCAAAGCGGCGGTGAGACGGAGTGCACGAACGTTTTTCTTGGTGGAGAGTGCGTCCTGTATGTGTGCAGGAAGGGTGCAAGCCCGTGACTGTGCAGACCAGACGTCTACAAGATCTTGTGCGTACTGTGCTGGACTGTGGTGGAGGACACTAGGGGGCTTCTTCTTAACAACCATGTTGATAAGGCGCCACATGGAACCAACAGTCGTTTGATGGTTGATGCCATCTGTAAGTTTCTGCCAAGATTCAGTATAAACGCAGTGCTGGAGAGCAACTAGATCATCCCTCGACAATCGATACCGATGGAGACTCTCGGGGGAAGGTCGTCTTTGAAAGGCAAGTCCGTCTTCCACTGCCTTCCTCTCTGCCTGAGTGATACGATTATCCAGTGTCCAGGTGTAGGCATCATGATGGCGTGTAATGTGTGGCCTGCTGACATAATGGGTGTAGAAGTCATGCGTGGAGCTGACAAGTGATGAATACAACTTTTCAGGACATTGAAGGTTGAACGTAGGAAGAGGGTTGGTTATATAGGAGACATATGTAGGGCAGTACTTGGGTGGGATTGCAATGCAAGTACGTCTGTGTACAGGAGAAGGTGTAGCAGGGAGGGAATAATGAAGGCTGAGAGCAATATGATCAGAGAAGAGAGCAGGGATTGATTAACACCTGACTTGGGACATCACGAGGCCGGATGTAAGGATGTGATCTAGTGTGCCTCCTCGAGAGTGTGTGGCCCCACCGATGTCCCAGCGGGTGAGCTGATTATGACGAATATACTCAAGAAGTTTAGTCCCATTACGGTTAACAGTGGCAGAAAGGTCCCCCAAAGCAGGGTGTCGGGCATTATAATCCCCCATGTATATCATGTCACGGATGGTGGGAGCTGGAAGAGCAGCTGTATGCAACCTGCCTGGCGCAGAATACACATTGCATACCCGAACTGTGCCGCTTCCAATAGTGAGCTCAAGAAGCTGGAAGGTTGTCTCGTCGTTTACAGAGGTTTGGAGGAAACGGTGCTGGATGGAGGAGTGAACATACGTGACAAGTCCATTCGTGACTCGATGGACATAAGAAATATAACCACTGAGAGAGGGTGCCTCTATCTCGAGATGCGCACGACCAACAAAGGATTCCTGAATGAAAATGATATCTGGGTGGCGACTGTATACATATCCTTTGAGTGCAGTAAGTTTAGACCGGTTCGTAACACCACAGGCATTCCAAGAGATGACATGCAGTTGTGCCATGTTACCGAACTTTGCCATTACGTTTGCGAAGGCCAAATGAGGGAGTGGTGGTGGCATGAGAAGTGCTATGCGGTGTGCCACGAGGGGAAGACTCCCTGGGGGAAGCAGTCAGTTGTCCAATGGAAGTGACAATGGAGTCCAGCTTTTCCGTAAGGGTGGTGACAGTCGTAATGATGACTTGCTGTGATTCAACCAGTGAATTTAATGTTGTCTCAAGTGTGGCTTGCTTGCTAACCAAGTCATCAATGCGGGCTTCTATTGCATTGAAACGTGTCATGAATGAGGTAATCGAGTCCTGAGAGTGGCAACAGCATCACGAAGTTCGGTGACTGCAGCTGAATCCAAACCGATAGTGGAGGCAGGAGAAGCAGCAGTGTGGAGTGGTGGTGGTGGTGATGCTAGTGGAGCCCCATCCTTGGCAAGGGGGCAGAGGTAGCCCGACGTCTAGTGCAGCCATGCCACACGTAACTCCTTCTTGATGACATCGGGGACATTTCCAGTGCAAGGTATCTGGAGGTAGGTGGTGGGTTGGGTTGAATCGAGGTTGTATCAGAAGCAGGTGGAGGGGGTCGGTGAGGACACGTCCGAGAGTCGTGTAGGCCAGAGCACCATGCACACTTTTCTGGTGCAGAACAGTACCGGGAGATGTGACCAATGTCCCAGCATCGAAAGCACCACGGTTGCTCGTCCTTCATCTTGCGAAACTCACAAGGTGGAAAACAGGGAAGGAAGCTGAAGGTGACAGTTGGTGGTGGTGGGTGAGGAAGGCTCCAGGTGACTACCAGCCGGTTGATAGGAGTGCCATTCTGGTAGAAACGTCAGGCTTAGTAGATACCTGGCAGCTCCTTGGCCAAGTTGGGATCAGTACAGACAGGATAACGTGTAAGGAGGTAAATAGGAAACTTGCGGGGCCTCTCAGGTGAGTCTTGAATTTCCAAAGTAAGGGCTAGGAACTCTCCTTTAGTTACGCTATCTATGATGTCCTTGCGACGTCTGGAGATGTAAACAAAACGGGAAGTGATTGCAGACATCTTAACCTCTGCTTGGGTGCGGTCAAGGTGAAAAGCACGGTTTACCTCAGACAACTATCGACGTTTGACGTCCACAGTTGGGTTGTCTTTGAATAAAAGCTTGATGTAGCCAGCCCTGGGAGCGAATGCTGGAGGAGTAGAGGCAGGAAGTATTGGTGAAACTTGGGGGGAATGAACAAGCTTCAGGGGACGAGGAGTGTTTGATCCAAGGCCAGTTTCTCCCTGCAGAGGACGAGAAGTCTCTTGCCGCTTGGAGGATTTGGCAGCAGGGGTTGAAGGCTCACTGTTGCCATCCGAGGTGTTATGTACAGGGCGCTTGGCAGAGGAAGATGCCTGGCTGACTGGGTGAGATGCGGCAGGTACAGATAGTGCTGGTTCAGTAGCTACTTCCCCAGCTAACGAGACATTGCTGCTGCTTTGTGGTAGCTGTGGCCAATCACTCTGAGACATCTCATCCTCGTCACTCAGCGCCAGATCAGCTTCAGTGTCCTCTAAAGTGGCAGGGCCTGAATACTCCATGCTGATGCACACCTAGGGAGGTAGCAGGGTGAGTGTGGCGTCAGCTTCACAAGCACGACAGTATAGACCAATGGTAGCAGTGGAAGTCCATGACGTCACACAGGTCGTACTGCGCATGCGCAGAAACGAGAAAACCCGACCAGGGGGGGCCCGGCTGCCGCAATGAATTTTCCCCCCAAACTACAGGCTGTCCAAACACCCAAAAAACACAACCACTGGTGAAGTGAGCACTGGACCTTTATGTTGCTCCCTGCAACGACAGAACAGCGGAAAAAGCAGGAATATGAGCCGCACACAGCAATGATTTGTTGATATCCGGCCCTCTGGTGGCAAAATCCGCGATGTAGGGGGAAGGGGAAGGTATGGGAGTGAGGTGGAGCCTGTCAGGTGATGGTAATGGGGATGAAGTGGGTTCACGTCGTTTACTCCAACAGTTATACATTCTGTGCCATAAGAGTATATTTATTAAAAGGTGTCAATGGTATCCTGTATCCTAAATAATAATAAACCTATTTGTTTTTCATTATTTATTATTATAGACAACTGATTACATACTTTAAATTTCACTAAACATAGCATACCCCGTCTCTCGTTAACTGACAACATGCTGCCTGCTCAACCACCTTGACTCTCTCTCTCTCTCTCTCTCTCTCTCTCTCTCTCTCTCTTTATACGATGTTTCAGGTTCCACCTCGAAAACATACTCATATATAATATAATTATGTGATAAGCTACAAACTTATAAATTGAACCTAATTGCTACTGAGGTGTGTGTCATCAAGTGTGAAAGTCACGGATTACGTATATCAGTCGTGGACGTCGTTAGCCACGTATGCACACAGCCACATTACCATTATGACACACCTACATCACATACTTATTACACTCCCCCCATCTCCACCACACGTACTGTCACACACACACACACACACACACACACACACACACACACTCACACATACTGTATTTGCCATTCTACGTACTGAATAAAATCTTTTTATGAATTCTCTCGTTCCAAATGAAATAAGCATTAAAACTTGTAACATTAATAGCACGTTCATTAATACACACTGTTAGTCTATCAATACTGAAACAAACGGACCAGGACTATGACTGGTGCGTGAGAGCTGCAACACTCCCACAATATGCTCCATAATATATTTTGAGTGTTCATAATAGGCTGTTTGTATTTTTCATGTGATATGGCTGTCCATCAATATGTTAACCTTAATAACTGACATAACTGGAGGAACAGGAACCTCTACAGTGACACTATAACGCACCAGAGTAGCTATCGGGATAGGGGGTTTCAGTGGCCACCTCCCTTCCAACTGGTCTCCGCCACTGAACACATGATTACCTAAAACATTTACGATAACATCACTGTGAGTATGGCTACCCGACGACTATTACTGAAACGTAGGCTATGCATATAAGTAGTGTATTGTTTACTGGCTAACGTAATCTGTAAGGTGAGCTGGTAATGTATTGCACTTGTATTTTGATACAGTATTAAATTGTCGGTAAACATACAGTATTAAATGCAACGTCATTGCTCATTAGCACAAACTGATAATGTGTGCGTGTCTACTGATAGGCAGCTGACGAGTTGAGAGAGAGAGAGAGAGAGTCGAGGTGGTGGAGCAGGCAGCATGTTGTTCGTTAACGAGAGAGGAGGTATCCTATGTTTCGTGAAATTTAAAGTGTGTAAACAGTTGTCTATAATAATAAATATTGAAAAACAAATAGGTTATTAATATTTAGGATACAGGATACCATTGACACCTTTTAATAAATATACTGTTATGGCAAAGAATGTATAACTGTTGGTGTAAACGACGTGACCCCACTTCATCCCCATTACCTTCACCTGCCAAGCTCCCCCTCACTCCCATACTTTTCCCTTCCCCCTACATCGCGCCATTTTTGGGTGAACTTGCTCACTGTTTCTGAACCTCAACTCAACCTGTATCGTGGTTCATGCTACGATAATAAGAGAAGAATTATTTTATATAAATCAGACTTTATAAATAGCATAGTGCACCACCGCTCATTATCCCAAACAATCACACAATATTTATTAGCCAATATCACAGGATATTATGACCACATAATAATATAATACGACACAGAGGATAAGGCTTGGCGATTCGAAGAATTCTCGGGCATGTGCACACGAACACACACACACACACGCTGTTGCCACGTTAGCCATATCCCACGACTAGGTGGTCCAGTTGGAAATCTTATCGAGTGTAAATTCACTGACTTCACTTCTCTCGAAGACCATCACTTAACTCTTCCCTAGATTCACCTTTAGATTCCATTTCTTACACACTCTACCAAACTCAACTACCAAACCTTGCAGCTCCCCTTTGTCTTCACTCAACAAGGCAGTAACATCTGCAAACAACAGTACAGGGAGTTTCCAAACACTGCCCTTTCTCATTAGGGCCGCTCCAACATCCACTGCCTGAGCTTGTATCTTTTAATGACTCGAAATGACTTAACCTAAGATTCACTAAGTATTAAGAACTGAAAGACAGATTGCTCTTCGAATTGTGAATGAACAAAGCACAAAGCAGACAAGTGTAATCAGGATCTATATCTCCAGAATATGAATCTTCACAAACTAAATTAATATTCAGTTGATACTGATACACAGGGATATATTAATCCCGTAGTCTCTGACTGACTCTTCGGGGAGAAACCTAAAATTACCACCAAAGATTATTCTGTTAAGACTAAATATGTACTCGTACTATAACTCAAAAACAAAAGGCGGGAATTTAGTGTGAACAGACGTTAGGCAGTAGCTAGAACGCTCGACCTGTGAACGACAGGAAAAGGAGCAGCTTTCTCATTATTCAATACAAGAGGGATCAGGGGAACTATCACCAATTTAACTCTCTAACGTATATGAGGACTTACATTACACGAATAAGAATGGGGGGGGGAGAGTTCGGCACTAACCTGTGAACGATAGGGACAGGAGCAGCAATCTGGCGGTTTGGCTGATGATGATGATGATGATAAGATTTGCCACACGGATGTGGCACGGGCTCAGGGTGGAGAGCCCGTAGGGTGAACTGCAGATGGAAGGCAGGTGAACTAGCTTCAGCTAGTGTAGACCGTGATGTTTTAAAATAGCGCGGACGACGTAGTCTAAAATGGCCACGTCGTCGGCGTGGCTCTCGCTCGTCACAAGCAGACACTCGGCGTGGCGGTCGTTAAACTGCTGACAGCGGTGGAGGCGGTAGAGGGAGTCCGTCACGTCAGAGAAGTTGGCCTGATGGTATCGATTTTGCTGTTCAAAGATCTGATCCACTGAGAGAGACTCGAGATGGACGCGAGTTTCCTCTCTCAGTGGAGGGAGTCGGGCCAAGACTTCCTGACAGTGGTCAGCAGTGGTGGAGGCAGGCAGTGGAGGTGGAGGAGCGGTGGTGGTGGAGGCAGGCGGTAGAGATGGTGGAGGAGACGTGGGATGGTCTGTCTCCATCTCAACCGGTGGTGGAGGCCCGCCTTTCTTCCCCTTCCTCTTTTTCTTCTTTCTCCTCGGCTCGCCATCAACAGCAGGTGGAGGAGTCGAGGGCGGGAGGTCCACTTCTTCCCTGTCAGTGGAGGGGACGGGAGAAGGAGCCCTTTCCTCGGCTGCTGACGGCGAGCAGAGAGAATCAACAGTAGGAGCTGGCTGGGTTGTCTCGGCAGGCGGTGCAGCAACGGTAGTGGCGGTGGCAGCAGTAGCTCGATTGAGAGGAGCATCGAGCTGCAGCCTGATCCGCGATGTTGGGCGGGGTCTAGGAGGCTGCAGCTTGGGGGCGCGACGCTCCTGGCGTGGGGCAGTATGGGTATCGCGGGCAAAGCACTGCGGGATGACAATGCGCGGAAGCCCGTTCTTCTCAAAAATCTGTGGGAGAACAACAAGCATCGCCGCCTTATCACCACCGCAAAATGCTCGAGCCGTCGCGACACACATAGTGACTATCGCGTCAATCTCCCCAGAGCATCGAGGGTCCCTGGGCTGACGATCCCAGGCCGAGGGGCGCCGCCGTGCAGGAGCAGAGCCCTGCACAGCTGCACCTCGAGGCACGGTAACGTTAATAGCCTCAGGACCCTTCGGTGTTTGAAGGAGATTGAACACAACAGCCTCTCCCTCACGCAACGGGCGTTTCCGGCCCCGTGAATTGGTTACTTCGAGCTTCAGACGGTGCACAAATACATCGGCGCCAGTGTCCCGGCGCCGAATGAATCCGTACCCCATCCTCACGTTGTACCCTGCTCTGTGCCTAATATACTCGACTATCACAGTATCGGGAATTGGCTAAGACTGTAACTGATTACCTTGCAATATTAATGTCTCTTCTAAGATTTCCAAAGAATATGACAAATACGTTTGCACCAAACATACGTAGAAAAATTACTTATGATGTTCAAAACTTTTGTAATTGGCGTACAGGATCTTTATTCATAACGAAGCCAAAGCAAATGGGAATCCGAACAATCTATTCTCATGCCGGTTTATGGGCTTACAATGACTGACAACACGAACCCAATAACATAAATTTTGCGCTTCACAAATGACTATCATGAACAGTCATTGAACAGTCATAGCTCAGACAACTCCCAATTCACCACCACAGAGTCCAAAGGAGGAGCACTATTAACATCGTCATGTAAATCTCTAGATCAGAGTATGAAGAAAGATATTCGAGATTGTTGACTCCTCCTAAAATTTCCGTGGCTTTACGCCTTCGTTGAAAACGGCTGGTACATTTGTTTAAAAGTTAATCACATTCGTACCAATTCTCGACTTAGTCCTATCAATATTAGAATCATACTCACATTATGAATATCAACTAAGACTAAACTTAAATATAG
>JAGKTI010041860.1:0-10188 GCA_018397915.1 Birgus latro
GAGAGAGAGAGAGAGAGAGAGAGAGAGAGAGAGAGAGAGAGAGGAAATCATACTGAATATTCTACTGCTGATTGTCTTTAACACCTCCGTTATAATAGGTCTTCCCTAAACTGAAACACTGATGTTCACTTACTCGTCGCATGTAATGTACTGTACAGGCAGAGAAACCACCACCTTCCCAGGTTCGTCTGAAAAGAATTTACAACTGGCGAAATACAATAAAAACCCTATCTCTACCAGTGCATGTTTCAGATGCTTCGACTTTTCCGACATGTATTCGTCAAAACTTCGGGCAGATACTTGCTTCTCTGTCTGTACGTGCACGCTGCTGGTGGTGGTGGCTGTGGTGCTGCTGCTGATGACGATAATGATGATCATAAATGAACAATCTGGCCTGCTCTCGAAAGTATTACTCCCTTCAGTTCGATGACGTATTTTCTGTATCAATCTTGCTATCTCCAGACGGGGTAGATTTTCGGAAGTGTGAGAGTTAAATACAGACTATTAACCAGTTCAGTATTAGACAAGTTTCCTTACGGTCAGGCAAAATGCCAGATAGACTCCTTCAAAATAATATATAGTAGAAGGTTTTACACTTATGTGACCTTTAAGGGCTATACATACCATTTTTGGATGATAACATCGAAATCGGGTTGTGCATTTTTTTTTTATTAGCATATTTCCAAGATGGCTCCCTCCTACACTCTCCACAACAGGTAATTAGTATATTTCAGGAGCTAATGGGCATTTTTTGATGTTCTTGGAGTGAATCTCTTGGTTTCTTGAGGTGCCGAATCCATTTACGAGGTGTCTGAATCGATCTGAGGTCGAGATCACACGATAAGATGAAGGTCAAGGTGATTTCCGGTCCCAAAACATTAAAATAGGCTACGTTCAACATCGCTTGGCCGATTTCAAGGAATTAGGGTCAATAATCGTGTTTTAGAAGTACTGGATTGAATTGTGGGCCCTGTCACACTCTCTGTTTTGCATAAAACGTTCATTAAATATTTACAGACATTTTGAACATACATAATTCATCATAGCTCACTAACGTTACCATTATCATCCTGTACATCATCATAATCAGCATGATGATCCAAAATAATCAGATCTTATCTCTGCCAAGCATCATCATTATGATCACTTCCATCTGCATCACCTACAATATCATCATCCCAATTTTCAGCAGCAGCATTCCCCTCCACGTCACGTTTCCCAGTCAGCGGATTCAAACATGATGGCCCTCTTTTACATGCGCTAAAGATACGCATCCTATTCGAGTACACTTAAAGTTGGCACCTCATGGATGCCTCACACTGACAACAAACTATCTCCAAGACTTCATCTGGGGCTAGCTTGGTACCACATGGGGCTGTTCTTGGCCTGAGGAAAGTCTCTTTCTCTTCCCACCCATACTCTGTTGCTTAAAGTGTTGGTGGTACACCTGACAAGGCTTCACATCAGTGGGCCACCTGGTAATGTGCTCGTTTGATCTTTTCAAAGGCTGCTTCTGATGTTGGTGGGATGGAGCACAGTTTGACTGTGGTCCCAGAGCCAATCCTCTTCCTCCACATTCTCATGCGACAATCTGACATGCTTTTGCAAGTTGCACAGTATCTTTTGCCAAAACAGGCACACAGGAACGCTGTTGCAGATGAACAAACTTCATCCATCTTTGCTGTGGTGTCACCTACAACAGAGAGACTCTGGATTAATGATCTGTAGAGGCGTCAATGCCCGCTCTTCCCCTGTGCCATTGGTGGCAGCAAGTGTCTGATCCAGTGAAGGCCTGAAGCGGCAGAATGAACTTTGAAATGCATGGATGCTTCCCAGCCGTTGTTTTCCAATCAACTTCTGCCCGATCTGCTTGTGATAAGCCCATGTACAGGGCATTTGTGCACCTCTGTGAATCATAGAAATGTAGAAGAAGAGCAAACAGATCAGTGTAATTAAAAATGACCCTGATGTATTCATGGCTATGGCTGCGTGCTATTGCGTGCTGAGCAATGATGGTGTCAGCTTCCTCATGACTGGAAGTAAATTTCTGCGCTGTCTTCATTCATAATTTAAAATGGCACGTCCTCCACACCTGCTATGGTGAGACCGTGTCTATTTTGAGAGGCTGGGATGTAGAACTCAGGATTCATGAGGGTTTCTGCAACCATATTGTTCAGTTGAATCTTGTGTCTGGTGACATCGAGGATGCTGTTCTTGGGAGGTGCAGGCATTTCAGGTTTAAGGACGTTGACCCTGCTCATACCCTGCTTCTCTTGTCTTAGATGACAGAGGTACAACTTTGTGCTGTCTTCTAAATACTTATCAAAGACAGACATAGCATTGCACACCAATAAAGACTGCATTACGTACCCTCATAATGCATTGATGTACAGTTGCAATTCCCCTGTTGGACAGTTTATGGTCCACAACAGTGAGATACATCAGAGATGATTGTATCTGCCTGCAAGGCTTAGCAGCCAGAGATTAAAGAGACGTCTTAAGAGTTGATTTCTTGGCAACACGCATCAACCCCTCAGAGTCAAACATGGACGGGGGATAGGTAGCGAGTTCCGTCTTCAAACAGGAGTCAATGTTGATCTCCCTGTTGCTTGACTTTAGGCCAATACTTGTTGTGTAGATCATCTCTTGATCATAATCTTCTTCTCGCCCAGCACTACATGTTTCTTCTTGGGGTCAAAGACAATGATTCCTTTGGAGATTTTGTCATAGAATCCAGCGGGCCACTTCTTCCGAAAATCCTTCAGTATGTTTCTGCCAATGTCCAGGGCATCATGTGCATCGACATCATGATGCTCCACTTCTCCTGTCACAATATTCAGGAGCTTACCCTCAGGATGCTGGTCTGATTCCAGGACAAGAGAGAGTGATTTCTGGATACTCTCTCTATCCTTCCTATCAGCTTCAGTTCGCTTGATGAATTCTTCTTTTGTGATGTGCAGCTCTTGGTAGTTCTTTCACTGTCATCTTCTAGAGACTGTTTATAAGCTGACCACTAGTGGCAAAGCTGAGTGCCCAGATAGTCATTTGGCGATCGTCGATAGCCAAACATGTGGCCCCTCCTGGCCAATGACCAAGTCTCATGTAGATGGTCTCAATAAACTGAGCAGTGAAGACAGCATTGTTCAGCCCTGGGATCAGACGAAGGCTACAGTCAGTCGTCATCATTTTGAGTAGCTCAGGGGGTAGTGAAAGCAGATGATGGACACAGAACGAACCATACCGTGTGTAGTTGTGGCAACCAGCTGCTGCAGAGTATGGCAGCATGCTTTCATGACCGAGACGTTATCACGTGATCTTGACCTCAGATCGGTTCAGACACCTCATAAATCGATTCAGTATCCCCCCAAATCATGAGATTGTCTCCACGAACATCAAAATCGACCCATTAGTTCCTGAGATATGCCACTTACCTTTTGCAGGGGGCCATCTTGAAAATTTGCTGTTATAAGAAATGCACAGCCCGATTTCAATGTTATCATCAAGAATTGGTACGGTATCTAAAGTCCCTAAGAATCACAGAAGTGTAAAAACCTCTATCATACATTTTTTAAATGGGCCCAACTGTATATTGGACTTTTTCATCCGGGCAATAAGTTAACGAGAAATCCTTGGTATTGGCAAAATACATAAATAATAAATAAACTGCTATAAGAGTTCAACGTACTGAGAATGTTGATGAAATGCAATACTGAACTATGAAGAGAGGGAAAGCGAGGAGTGGGTTGGGTGGAAGGAGATCACAAGTTTTGGCGTCTTGGCTGCTTACTGATGCGTCCCACACTCAGGAATTTTATATGATTAGCCTCGTTGAAAGGAATATGAGGAGGTGATGAGGGGGATGAGGAAGCGATGGAGACGAGAGGGGGGATGTTGGTGGGATACTGAGTGCCTCTTATAATTTTATACTTGTGAAGATTATATAAATAGAAATTCCCGTTTAGTCATTTCTTCATATTTGGAGGATGCTGAATCTTTGAATCCGTTTATTTAGTGCTAATATAGTGATGATGATGATGATGATAATAATGATGATTTTTTTAATGCAAGAAAGAAGCAGCCAAAGACAAGGAGCCCGCAAGATTGTTTCCTCATAGAAAAAAAACAAAATCAGATAACAGAGAGCAAAACTTATGATCCGCTCGAGATGCCTAGACACACTGCGTTTGAAAGACTGGAGATCATAGGCAGTAGGAAATAGACAGAGAGAAACAGTTCCAGACTTGACCTGTGGCATATATAAAAGACTGGGAGTAACTGTTAACTCTTGTATTGGAGAGCTGGAAAGGAAAGGGACGAGATTTTGATGCTAGATGGGTGCTACGCCCCTACCTTAGTGGTGGAGGGATGCAAGCAGACAGCTCAGAGGAGCATTGGCCACTGAAATAGTGATAGGAAAGAGATAAAGAAATGATGATGATGATGATGATGATGTTGATGACTTCCTCTCCTGATTATTATATTTATCATTGGGTAGATGTGTCCAGTCGGGGAGATTACATGCAGCCATAGTCATCCCCTCCTTGCTGCAATTTCTTAACGTAAATATAATCGTTTGGCAGTAATTTCAGCAAAAATAAATCGTAATTGTAATTAAGCCGATAATTTACCCAGCTGAGCGTTGTATTTTAGCTGGCATGGCCTTTCTCTTGGCGATTGATTATGCATATTTTTTTTTTTCACATGTTTTGTACCAACGATTTCTGTCATTTTAATATCAACATACTTTGTTCATGTACATGAGGATAGTTAAAGCGTAATGCTTGAAATAAATCGCTAAGGAAGAAGTGCTACATAGTCCGGAAAGCCACTCGCAGTAGGGGCATGGGATTCCGGCGTGATATGGGGTGACGCTTGGGTGAGGAACAGACCTGTGTAGGAGCCCTGGATCCAAACATACCTTGTGTCTTAGTATTACCAGCCGCCATAGCGAAGCTGCCATTGTTTTCATTTGCTCTGTCTGTATGTCTGTCTCTGTGTCTGTTAGCACGATAATTTCGCAACCGCTCAAAATATCATCACAAAATTTTACAGATGTGTAGTAGGGATGAAAATCTTGGACGAGTTAGATATTTGTGAAAGTACGTCAAGGTGAAGGTCATGTTCCAAGCCGCGCCAGATACCGGTACCTATCAGCTCTCGGCTGGTGTGATTACCCCCATGTGGAGGTCTGGTAATTATTATTATTAGTAGTAGTAGTAGTAGTAGTAGTATCATCGTTGTTGTTGTTGTTGTTGTTCATCTTCTTCTTCTTCTTCTTCTTCTTACTTCTTTTTGTTCTTTCATTCTTTTAGTTATTATTATTATTATTATTATTATTATTATGGAGAAAACACTCTAATGAAGTGTTGAACATAGAGAATGAAAGTAATGCAAGTAGAAGTGGCTGGGGAATGGCTGGGAGAAGGGGGGATGTGGGAAGAGAGAAAGAAATCAGTAGGATGGAAGTTGTGGAAGCAATGAAGAAAGTTAAAATGGGGGAAGCCCCAGGAACTGATGAAGTGTGTGGTGAAATGCTGAAGTATGGGGGAGAGAAAGTAACAGAGTGGATGTGGAAGGTGTCCAGATTGGCCTGGGAGGAAGGCAGAGTCCCGGAGGACTGAAGTCAGGTATAATTATTCCCCTGCACAAAGGAAAAGGGGAAAAAGAAGTGTGTGGTAATCATAGGGGCATTTGCCTTCTCAATGTAATAGGAAAAGTATATGGTAGGATACTTATTGACAGAGTTAGGGAAATAACAGAGGAAATAGTTGGAGAAGAACAGGGAGGTTTTAGGAAGGGAAGAGGTTGTGTAGACCAGATATTCATTCTTCGATCTTTAGTGGAAAAGTTTCTAGAGAAGGGAAAGAAGTTGTATGCAGCCTTCATGGATTTGGAGAAAGCATATGACAGGGTGGATAGACAAGGATTGTGGAAAGTATTAAGAATATATGGAATAGATGGGAAGTTGTTGAAGGCCATGAAGAGTACATATAAGGGTGCTAAGGCTTCAGTGCGTGTGGATGGTGAACTGAGTGAATTTTTACATCTGAAGGTTGGTTTGAAACAAGGATGTGTTAAGTCTCCGTGGTTGTTCAATCTGTATATGGATGGGATTATAAAAGAGATACAAGGTAGGGCAGTGGATGTTGGAGCGGCCCTAGTGAGAGAGCGCAATGTTTGGAAACTCCCTGTACTGTTGTTTGCAGATGATACTCTGCTGTTAAGTGAAGACGAAGGGGAGCTGCAAGGCTTGGTGGATGAGTTTGGGAGTGTGTGTAAGAAACGGAATCTAAAGGTGAATGTAGGGAAGAGTAAAGTGATGATCTCTGAAAGAAATGAAGTCAGTGAATGTACAGTAAGATTGGATGGGGAAGATATGGAGAATGTGAGTTCATTTAAGTTCTTGGGTAGTGTGATGAGTGAGGGTGGAAGTTCAGAGGGTGAAGTGCTTGAAACGGTGCAGCAGAGAAGATAGGTTGCTGATTCCTTGAAAGCAGTGATAAGAAACAGGGAAGTGAGCATGGAAGTGAAAAAGCTACTACATGACAGTATTGTGATACCAACTCTATCATATGGAAGTGAAGCTTGGACCCTTTTGGAGGGACAAAAGTCAAGAGTGAGAGCAGTGGAAATGAGTTTTTTGAGAGGAGCATGTGGAGTCACATGGAGAGACAGACTGACAAATGAGGAGGTGAAGGAGCGTTGTGATGTGGATGTGGATGTGATAGGAAGCATTAGGAAGAACTCATTAAGGTGGTTTGGCCGTGTGGGGAGGATGGAGAGTGAGAGACTGACGAGGAGAGTGTATGTGAGTGAGGTGGAGGGGGGAGAGGGAGGATGAGACCAAGGATGAGATGGAGGAATGGAGTGGAAAGGTATATGAGAGAGGGGGGTGTGAGCTGGGAGCAGGGCAGTGAAATGGCGTGGGACAGAGCAACTTGGAGGCGATTTGTTTGTGGCCTCCTCTTATTGGATTAGGGCATCTGGCAATAGATAGATAGATCGATAGATAGATTATTATTACCAGCTGCGATAGCAAAGCTGGTATTGTTTTCAATATGTCTGTCTGTCTGACTGTGTATCTGTTAGCATGATAACTTGGCAACCGCCCAAGACATCACCACAAAATTTTGCAGGCGTGTAGTATGGATGAAAATCTCCAGTGTGTTCGAAATTGGTGAAAGTAGGTCAAATTCTGTGAGTCTGTTACCACGATAACGTCCCGACCGCTCAAGGTACCATAAAAATTTTACAGATGCGTAGAACGGATGAAAATATCATACTAGTTCGAAATTGATGAAAGTAAGTTATGATCATATTCCAAGCCGCGCTATATACAGTATGTATCGGTTAGGGATCGTGTGATTTCCACCATGGGAGGGGGCTTCTAGTTACCGGCCGCGAGAGCAAAGCTGGTATCGTTTTCAGTTTGTTTGTGTGTGTGTGGGTGTCTGTTAGCACCATAACTTCGCAACCGCTCGCAATATCATCAAAAAAATTTACAGGTCATTAGTTGGGACGTGCTCAAGATATCATCACTAAATTTTACAGCTGTTAGGGGGCGAAAAGCGGTCCCGAGTTCGAAACGGTGAAAGTAGGTCAAGGTCTGTCTGTCTGATACCGCGATAACTTCGCAGCTGCTCAAGATATCAACACAAAATTTTGCAGGTGTATAGTAGCAATGAAAATCTCGTACGAATATTATTTTCAGTTTGTTTTTCATTCTGTTTGTCTGTGTGTCTGTTAGCAAGATAAATTTGTTACCGCTCAGTATATCACAAAAAAAAAAATCTTACAAGTGTGTAGTACGGATGAAAATCTGAGTTTGAAACTGAAGGTTGGTCATGGTCAAGGTCATATTCTTAGCCATGCTTATCGGGTCGCAGCTGGTGTGATTCCCCCTTTAGGGGGCCCTCTGGTTGTTGTTGTTATTATTATTATTATTATTATTATTATTATTAAATCTTCCTGTAGGAAGTTTACTTGTTTTTGTCAACATTATGATTTTATTATTCTATGGAAGATCTAAATTGCTGCCATTCACATACCGTTTGAGCTACAGCCTTCAATCTTTGCCATATTATAGTACTGTTTGGCCGCTTCATGTGATCAAATACCCTCCTGATCCGGCCATGGGAACCCAGATATGATCCAGAAAAAAAAGTGACCATAAAGCTGAAAAATTACTTAGGTTAGAGGGCTGAAATCTTTATAGCATATACCTGGGACATGGCCAGAATGCAGTGAGTGCTTAATATAGTAGTAGAAGCAACAGCAGCAGCAGCAGCAGTAGTAGTACATGGCCAGAATTCAGTGTTTAACCCGTCAGGTCCCGACCGATTTTCTACCTCCGATACCTCTTAGTTCCGAGCAATTTTGGAATTATTATTTTTTGGCTCAAACCTTCGCTTTTGGTGAGAAACATCAAGAATTCATAGAGAAATCGCCCTCCTGAGGCTATAAATGGTCCTACAGGTGATGAGTCAGCCTTACCTTTCGTTCTCACTTAGGGTATCTTGCATCAAAGAAAACGAACTATAGTAGGGTAAACTAATTCAAGCCACTTTGAATTACATATTTATTTATTTGGTATGAATTTATGTGTAGTGCAAGAGTATATTGGTTTTCACACAATTATAAAGGCAATAGAAGCATTGTTCAGTCACAAAAACACATCCACATAATGCGCCTGTCTTTATGACATTACCACCTCATCACTTATGTTTGTTTCTTGCTCTAGCTTTATTTCTTTGTCCTCCACCTCAGGAATCACTTTCACTGTGAATTTCGTCATTGGAGAGACTGTGGCGCGACATGTCTTTACTGGCCAGGTCACTGCTAACAGGTGAATTGCTGAGTGTGGGGGGAGGGGGGGGTTAGGTGGGGCTAGGCAGTATCCCAATTTGACAGCAGATAGAGGAACGTCTCCCGCATATGCCTACCGAAAAACACCCGTGAAACTTGAAAATTGTGCAAATGACTGACCTTGCAATTGCGTAACGTATGGGTACGCCGATGGGTCTAGCTGTGACAAAACGTTGCGACGTACCCATATGTCAACGGGACGTCTGGGGTTAATATAGTCCAGATCGGATCATTATTCTCTGAGATCGGCTATGGTAAAAAAAATTTGGACTACTCTGAAAGACAGAGATGTCATCTGATTTTACATGAAAGATTAAAGCTAGAGCCACCAAACTTGATGGATTTATTGATTTTGATGCCCAAGGTGACATGCTGACCATCAGTGACCGTGACCTCAAGGTATCTATATGGCTCGGCTTCTAATAGGCAGTGGCTGTGGGAAGATTTTCTTCATTAAAATTCTCCTTTGACAATTTTCTGGTGTTTTAGTTATTATTAAAATTATTATTATTATGACTATTATTATTATTATTATTAGTAGTAGTAGTAGTAGTAGTATTTTTGTTTTTATTGGTGGTGGTGGTGGTAATGTTGTTGTTGTTGTTGTTGTTGTTGGTAATGTCGTCCTAGTTGGTGTGGTTATTGATATACTACTGCTACTACTGCTGCTGCTACTACTACTACTACCACTACTACTGCTACTACTACTACTACTAATAATAATAATAATAATAATAATATAGATAATAATATATATATATTATTTTTGATTATTCATATTATCATTCTTTTCCTTCTTCTTCTTCTTCTTCTTCTTATTATTATTATTATTAGTAGTTGTAGCAGTAGTAGCAGTGGTTGTCATTTTTACACATTCAGTTCTCTCATTATACTCTGTCCTCTTTACCATGCTCCGGAATTCCCATTACTTCATCTTGATTGCAGAGTTGTAAAAAGAGGTCAACTACAGAATATAATACTAGTCACGAAGCAGTGCTATGAAACAGAATGTAAAGTTATGTGTTTTCTGTATCTGCGGTAGGAAATAATACAAGAGCATAATTCTATACTCCATTTGCTCTATCTTGGCCTGGGATTCCCCTTCCTCCATTTTTAATGCTGAGTTGTACCAACACATTGACACTAGAATATGGTGCTAGTCTCGGAGAAGTGCTGTAAGAGAGGATGTGGATCTAGAGTACTGTCATATTCTGCCACTGAGCTAAGAGAAATGATCTGAGAAAGGACACACATCCAGGCCAAATCTGAGTAAAATAGTCTAGTTACGAGGAAGTGGTATCGAGATGTAGATCCCCAATATTG